>WNWK01004049.1:0-110000 GCA_009830355.1 Cherax destructor
GCAAGGGAGCTAGGGGCCCACAGAGGGTAGGAGCAAGAACACAGAGGGGGAAAATAATAAAAAGGACAAATACAAGGCAGAAGAAAGAAAACCCAAAGGGAAAAGAAGAAAGAGGAAACGGGAAAGGGGAAGAGGGAGAAGGGGAAAAAAGAATCAGGTTAAATCACGGGTGTTCTGAAGTTTGGAGCATTTAACATTGTAATGGGAAAGGAAGGCATCAACAAAGACAAAGCCACGACTAAGATTCATACAAGGAAAGTTGTGTATAAGGGAGGATTCAACCAGACGGCGACTGTGAAACTGTGTATTGTTCCAGTCAAGGCATTGTGTCTTTTTTTTTTGTTATTTAAGAAGAGGTATGATAAAGCTCATGAAGCAGGGAGAGAGAGAGGACCTAGTAGCGACCAGTGAAGAGGCGGGGCCAGGAGCTATGAATCGACCCCTGCAACCACAATTAGGTGAGTACACACACACACAAACACGTAGCTAAAATATTATATGAGAAACCTCTGGGATCTAGAAAACACATACCCTAAGGTCACCTGAAGACGATTTCGAGGGTCACTTACCATGCACCTCAGTCTGAGACCAGACTTCCTGATTGGTAACCAGATCAACCAGGTTGTTAGCGTCAGCCACATGTTTCCAACTTATGCACCACAGCCGTTCTGATCAAAAACTGATTTTAGAAACTTGTAAAGCTCCCTCTTGAATGTAGCTAGAGATCTGCTGTTAATTCTCCTTATGACGGGAGGTTGTTGAAAAGGCTAAGTCCCTATACACTAACTGAATTATTTCTTTTCTTAGTGTATTCATTTTCCCCTTTCTTATAACTGGGGTACTTGCACAGTTTTCCTACTCTATTGCTATAATAGGAAATGATTTTTTATCTGCAGATTTGGAACCAATTGTGTTGTAGAGGTCTGAGCACAGCTCAGACCTCTACAACACTGTCATCAAAGATTTGTTAAGTTATACCATGAATTAAGGAAAGATCCTGAACTTCACCTTACGAAACAGACAAAGCAAATGCGATAGTAATTATGAACAAGGTAGATTATAGTGGAAAAATTACGTGCCTCTTAACGATGGCTTTTGAAATGTCTGCACACACTGTCTTCATTCTGTTTGTGTTTGAGTGTATCCAAGACTGTCTTTATGGTCCAGCATTTACCAGAAGCAGGAACGATCTGGTTTAAGCCCATGTTGTCCTGGCTGCTGATCCCACTTTAGTTTTATAATTATTAATATGATCGTTAGGAAACTCTAAACCCGCAGAGGTCATGCAGTCCCTGGGAATGGAATGAAATACAGGTATGATCCAAGGATACGGAGGATAGCTCCAGTTTCCTGGATCAAAAGCCCTGGCGTAACATCATGGCACCCACTTCTAGGGCCCACTTAACTAGTTATAGTCTGCCTTAATCCATACTTACCTTTAAGGGCTTTTAAGAATTTTCTTGTTACAAATACAGCATGTAGTTGTAGTACCAACAGATATATGAGAGAAACGTCAAGGACGCGTCGACAAAGCTGCTGGTGGGCGAAATGTTTACCTAATTAATTTAGCCAAAGTTGCTCGCGTACATCTTTCATGTATTAAAATTTATTCTTGAAAGAATGATATAATATGTTACAGGGAGACGAAATAATTGATGACTATGAGAGTGAGGAGGCCAGACCATCAGATGTATACGGTCCTGGACCTGTCAGTGAGATCAGGACCAGACGCGCTGCTGCCCGACGCAGGTCTGGTCGCGTCAAAATTCAACGGGAGAGACTTAGGAACAGATGGAGGAGTCCTTAGAAGAGTGTTGGTGTAACTGACAACACAAACGCTAACGTCAACGGTTCTTCAGTGCCCTCAGGACGGTGAAGGATTCTTGATCCAAGGAACTGGAGTAACCCTTCCTTCTTTGGATTAAACCTGATTACTTCTCACTCCCCCGGGTGCTGTATGACCACTATGGGATTAGCACCTCACATGAGATTACGTTTATAATTTCTGTATCATGAACCCAGGAAGAACTTTGCCTTGTGTATCTAATTTTATTTTATCTAATAAAGTTGAACTGCATTGAAACTACTGACTTTCAAATATATATATATATATATATATATATATATATATATATATATATATATATATATATATATATATATATATATATATATATATATATATATATACTATACAAGAATATATAAAGCGTCCTGATGGAGCCACTACCAGGACCTGTGCTGCCACAAGGGCAGACACCCACTTGCCATACTCCGTAGCCGAAGGGGGTGGAGCTGCCAGCCACAGGGAGACCCAGAAGACTCGCAATATGAAGGCCTTACCCTTGCTATAACTTCCTCCCAATAGGGTCGGAGACCCTTGAGCATGGGGCAAGTGTGCTCTAAAGTTTCTCAAAGAGCTGGGTGAAAAACTCATCCTAGAAACCAAGGACCACAGGGCGACCAGCTTCCTCTTTCAGAGACTCAGTGTTGCGATCCAGAGGGGAAATGCCTGCAGCATTCTGGGCACGCGGCCCCCTGCCGGGGAGCTGGACGAAGTATTTGACATGTAGCTCTGAGTTGTTATATATGTTGTTTTACTCCCTATTGTATTCCTGTCAATGTATTTTGTCAATGTATTTTGTCTTGAAATAAAGTTTATAGACATCCAAAAGATGGGGTGGTAGAGGAAGTGGAATATTCAAATGGCTTCAGAAAGAAATCTAAATATTCTTCCTTGAAGCCTTTTTATCTACTTCTCCGAGGCTATGGGTCCCACAGTGTACACCAGAGGTGGAACCCATCCTATATATATATATATATATATATATATATATATATATATATATATATATATATATATATATATATATATATATATTCTTCCTTAAGCCTTTATCCACTTCTCCGAGGCTATGGGTCCCACAATTTGTACCAGAGGTGGACCCCATCCTATATATATATATATATATATATATATATATATATATATATATATATATATATATATATATATATATATATATATATATATATATATATATACTATGACCAAAAACATTTAGGTTAGGGTACTTTAATATTTTTATTATACACCTTATAGCCATCGTGTGGACAGTAGCCAAAATATTAGAGGACCGGCTGGCTAGTGGTGCAGCCTCACAGAGATACTTATAACCCAGCCGGAGGCGGGCGGTAGTGACATCCAAGAGTCTGCTTGTTTTGTTGCATGCTCCATAGACATGTGGCTCCTCCTGCATTATAGAATGATGATAGATGGACTGACTGGTGTCACTCTCCCTCAGTCTTAAGTCAGTAGATTCAACAGCATAAGTTGAATGTTTTTTTCAATCTGATCATTCCAACGTGGGAGTGGTGTTAGTACACACAATACCGCTTGATGGTGGTGGTATTACAGACAGTACCGCTTGAGAGTAGTGGTATTACAGACAGTACCGCTTGAGAGTGGTGGTATTACAGACAGTACCACTTGAGAGTGGTGGTATTACAGACAGTACCACTTGAGAGTGGTGGTATTACAGACAGTACCACTTGAGAGTGGTGGTATTACAGACAGTGCCACTTGAGAGTAGTGGTATTACAGACAGTACCACTTGAGAGTGGTGGTATTACAGACAGTACCACTTGAGAGTGGTGGTATTACAGACAGTACCGCTTGAGAGTGGTGGTATTACAGACAGTACCACTTGAGAGTGGTGGTATTACAGACAGTACCACTTGAGAGTGGTGGTATTACAGACAGTGCCACTTGAGAGTAGTGGTATTACAGACAGTACCGCTTGAGAGTGGTGGTATTACAGACAGTGCCACTTGAGAGTAGTGGTATTACAGACAGTACCGCTTGAGAGTGGTGGTATTACAGACAGTACCACTTGAGAGTGGTGGTATTACAGACAGTACCGCTTGAGAGTGGTGGTATTACAGACAGTACCGCTTGAGAGTGGTGGTATTACATACAGTACCACTTGAGAGTGGTGGTATTACAGACAGTGCCACTTGAGAGTAGTGGTATTACAGACAGTACCGCTTGAGAGTGGTGGTATTACAGACAGTGCCACTTGAGAGTAGTGGTATTACAGACAGTACCGCTTGAGAGTAGTGGTATTACAGACAGTACCGCTTGAGAGTAGTGGTATTACATACAGTACCGCTTGAGAGTGGTGGTATTATAGATAGTACCACTTGAGAGTAGTGGTATTACAGACAGTACCGTTTGAGAGTGGTGGTATTACAGACAGTGCCACTTGAGAGTAGTGGTATTACAGACAGTACCGCTTGAGAGTAGTGGTATTACAGACAGTACCGCTTGAGGTAGTGGTATTACATACAGTACCGCTTGAGAGTGGTGGTATTATAGATAGTACCACTTGAGAGTAGTGGTATTACAGACAGTACCGTTTGAGAGTGGTGGTATTACAGACAGTGCCACTTGAGAGTAGTGGTATTACAGACAGTACCGTTTGAGAGTAGTGGTATTACAGACAGTACCGCTTGAGAGTGGTGGTATTACAGACAGTACCGCTTATCAGAGAGTTAGAATGCAGGGGTCGGCAAACATTTTTGGGTATTACCCCAAAACAAATATGTGCACAGCGAAATTACCTACTAAGATGACTCACGATTTTGAGGGGACTTGAGCTAGAGTTCGTCACAGCCACGCTAGCGGGAGATTCGTCTGTGAAAACTTGCATTTGTGGACACAGTGGTACCTATGCTAACCTTCCTATGGCGTATAAATATACGTAGTTGGATTAATCTTATTATAGCCAGCTGGCCCAGTGGCTAGCGCGTCGGTCTGCAGTTTTACGACTCTCTGATCGCGGGTTCTATCCCAGCCCGTGGTATGTTTTTTTTAAATTACCTACTAGACTTGAAAGTCCTCAGAATCCGGAAAACACAAGGAACATTCAAATTCAAAATAGTTTATTGAATCCATTTGTATGGAAAATAGTCATACAATCTGAAAAATATATATTATACGTGATAAAGCAACATGAAAAATAAAACACAGAATTAACAAAAAAATAAAATTAAAAATAGCCTGCATGAAATAAAAAAATAGTAACAGACAATTTTAATAAAAATCTCATTAAAGAACTAAAGAATATTATTGAAAACATTTTCACTTCAGGTTTTGGAGCAATGATGTTGTTTTCATTTATACTTAATGAGATGAGAGCATTTATGGATGACAGAGAATCAGTTACAATTAAAGTGTCAACCTTAGATACATGGACGCATTTGAGTACAAGGAGTATGGCAAACATTTCTGTCTGAAGGGTAGACGCCCAGTTATTGATGCGTGCTCCAATTACTTTAAGAGAGCCATCACTCTGTACGACAACAGCAGTACTACCAGCTGCACCAGTGTACGACAACAGCAGCACTACCAGCTGCACCAGTGTACGACAACAGCAGTACTACCAGCTGCACCAGTGTACGACAACAGCAGCACTACCAGCTACACCAGTGTACGACAACAGCAGCACTACCAGCTGCACCAGTGTACGACAACAGCAGCACTACCAGCTGCACCAGTGTACGACAACAGCACTACCAGCTACACCAGTGTACGACAACAGCAGCACTACCAGCTGCACCAGTGTACGACAACAGCAGCACTACCAGCTGCACCAGTGTACGAGAACAGCAGCACTACCAACTGCACCAGTGGATTGGTGAACAGAACCATCAACGTAAATAATTTGTGAGAGAGTGTGCTGTTTGGCTAAATTATCAATACAGTTTAAGGCATCATGTTTGGCTTCAAGGCGAAGCTTTGGTTGTGATTTAAGAAGTAGTATGGGGGGAAATAGAGGGATGGTAGTTTGGAATGGGGTAATATTCCATGGAGCGGGGAAGTGCCGCTGTTGCCTAACTTGACGTAGATCATGTATCTGATTCATGCGGAGGTCAGTTCCATTTTTTTCGATCCATCTGGAGGGATGTTCACCAGTGCTGAGGAAAGTTTGGAGGGCTTCTGTGCATGGGTTTGAATGAGCTTGCCTGAGCATATTGACCCCAATTAGGATATTTCTTTCAGTAACACGATCTCTGATGCTTGGAATATCAAGTTCTTAATGCATATTTAAAATTTTGGGGGTACGAGGGCATTCTAAAATGATTCTCATTGCTTCAGCGGCATCTATTTGAAGTTCTGTTCGAGGTAGACGAGTGTTTCTTTGTTTAACAAAATTAAATGACAGTTTTACTAAGTCTGGTAATCAGTAGATAAGGGTTTTAATAATATATTCGGAATACATATGAAGCCAGGGAAAAGAACTAATCGATGTCCTCGTCAAAAAACATAATAAATCACTGCGCTATACTCGAGAAAACAATAATAAAGATAGGTAAATTATTAATATAAAAATAAATGGATTTAAATTGAATATGCAACAATGGAACGTAAAGGTTCCAAGCTTCGTTCTCATCATTTTTACAGAATGAATTTGTCAGTGGTGGCTTCTGTACTTAGCTCAGTGAGGACGTGTCTAGGGTTCTCTGCGGACTGAACCAAGATGCCGTCCATTGAGCAACTTTACCAGCAGCTTAAGGAGGAATTGAGGGTAGCGAAGCTAGAGATACGGCGATTGACGGAGGAAAACAAGAGGATTCGTAGTAGTCCTCCTGTTGTGAGTCCTCAGGTCAAGAAGGGAACCTGGGCAGTGACCGGACAGCATGGAACGAAGTTGAAGATCAAGAAGACGAATGGAGAGGTAGAAACAATGAAGAAGAAACACACTGCTGTGGAAACTTCGAACTTCATTTCTGTGTTACCAGACGAATGTGAATCGACTACTGGGAACGTCACAGTAAAGAACATCAAGGAAGGTAAGAATATTGTGCTTGTTGGGGACAGTCAGTTTAGGTATATGGATAGGGCCTTCTGCTTGAAGGATAGGAGTAGGAGACAGAGGGTTTGCTTTCCTGGGGCTGGGATGGAGGATATTGTTAGCCGGCTTGACAACATCATGCACGGTAATGGGATCAATCCTATTATCTGCCTCAGTGCTGGAGGCAATGATGTAGCCAAGCGTAGAAGTGAGGATTTAGTTAGTAGGTATTAGGCAGCAATAGACATTATTAGGAAGAAGGGGGGGCGCCCTGTTATATGTGGCATTTTGCCAAGATGGGGTTTTGGAAATGAATGGCTGTCCAGAGTGATTGGTATAAATTACTGGCTGGACAAATACTGTAAGGATAATGCAGTCCCATTCATTGACATCTGGGACCACTTCTATGGCCGAAATGACATGTATGCCAGGGATGGGGTTCACTTATCCAGGGCAGGTGTGAGTTTTCTCGCTAGCTCAGTTGAGGATGTTGTTAGGGCTTTAAACTAGGATTAGTTAGAGGTATGGATTTAGGAATGGAAAATAATGAGTGTCGAAATATGGATTAAAACTTTGATATCATAAATCTTAACAATTACAATGACAGTAATAGGTATAGTGGAAAAACAGTAATGAGCAGGAAGGGTAAAGAGAAAGGAAGGTCTTTAAACATATATTATACTAATAATCGTAGTGCTAAGAATAAGATGGACGAGTTGAGATTAGTTGCTAGTGCCGGTAACACTGATGTACTTGCCATAACTGAGACGTGGTTTAATTCGAAAAATCGGGACATGCCTGCTGAATGTCACATTCAGGGTTTTAAATTGTTCCAAGTAGATGCAAGTATCGGGAAGGGGGGTGGGGTGGCACTTTATGTCCGAGATCGCTTGAACTGTTGCATAAAAACGGGTATAAAGTCTGAAATAATATATACAGTCTGTCTGGATTGAATTTTCAGAGGGGTGTGAAAAATTTATTTTAGGCGTGATATACCATCCCCTAAATTTAGATAGGGACCAAGGGAGAGTACTATGGGAGGAAATTGTTAAGGCCACAAGGCATGATAATGTAGTAATTCTAGGGGACTTTAACTTTAGTCAGATTGATTGGAATTTCTTTACTGGGAATTTAGAATCCAATGACTTCTTAGAAGTAGTTCAGGATTGTTTTTTGAAGCAGTTTGTGACAGAACCTACAAGGGGAAATGACCTGCTTGACTTGGTTCTGGCAAACAAGTAAACCCTTGTTAATAATTTAGAAATTTCATAGGAACTCGGCACAAGCAACCACAAATCAATTACCTTTAGCATTGAATGGAAGTATGATAGTAGGGTTAATTCAGTAACGGTCCCAGTTTTTCGCTGAGGACAGCTTTCTTAACACTATACATGCTGCCCAAAGAACATTGATCCCATATAAAGGAATTAGATCGAATAGAAATGACCCAAAATGGATGAATAATAGGCTCAAATATCTTTTAGGGCAGAAGAAAGGAAATTATAGGCGCATCAAAAGAGGTGAGGGACATCTTTTGAATCAGTATACTGACATTAAAAGGGACGTTAAAAAGGGCATAAGACAAGCTAAACAGGACTACAAAATTAAAGTTGCTAGTGATTCAAAAACTAACCCAAAAAGTTTTTTCCAGGTTTATAGAACAAAAGTTAGAGATAAGATAGGTCCCCTTAAAAATAACTCTGGGCGTACGCAATAAGGCAAACATTACTGGGATTTATATCAAGAAGTGTAAGCAACAGATGTCCAGTGGTTATACTACAGCTTTATACATCATGTGTAATGCCTCACCATTATACTGTTTAAGTGTTTATATTTCCAAGGCCTCACCTAGATTACGCGGCTCAGTTCTGATCTCCATTTCACAGGCTGGATATAAATTCATTAGAAAACATTCAGCGACGAATGACAAAGCTAACAGAATCCTTGGCGTCATATCAAGAAGTATAAATAATAGAAGTCCTCAGGTTGTTCTTCAACTCTATATATCTTTGGTTAGGCCTCATTTAGATTATGCTGCACAGTTCTGGTCACCGTATTACAGAATGGATATAAATGCACTGGAAAACGTACAGATGAGGATGACAAAGTTGATCCCATGTATCAGAAATCTTCCCTATGAGGATAGACTAAGGGCCCTGAATCTGCACTCTCTAGAAAGGCGTAGAATTAGGGGGGATATGATTGAGGTGTATAAATGAAAAACAGGAATAAATAAAGGGGATGTAAATAGCGTGCTGAAAATATTCAGCCAAGACAGGACTCGCAGCAATGGTTTCAAGTTGGAAAAGTTAAGATTCAGGAAGGATATAGGAAAGCACTGGTTTGGTAATAGAGTTGTGGATGAGTGGAACAAACTCCCGAGTACCGTCATAGAAGCTAAGACGTTGTGTAGTTTTAAAAATAGGTTAGATAAATACATGAGTGGGTGTGGGTGGGTGTGAGTTAGACCTGACTAGCTTGTGCTACTAGGTCAGATGCCGTGCTCCTTCCTTAATTAATTAAGTGGAAGTGACCTGAGTACCTGGAGTTTACCTGGGGAGGGTTAACTCCAGGTAGTCGGGTCTAGTAAGTAAGTAAGTTTATTCAGGTATACACAAATACAGTTACATAGATCATCATACATAGCAGCATATGTGTAGAGAACCTAGGATAGCCCAAAAATGTCAGACAGAGTGACTTATTTCCATTGGGGACCATTTAATACCTTAATATTATACACTGTATGAGATATATGTTTTTATACTATAAATGATATATACTAGGAATAAGGTAAAAAGAGTTATTTACATTTACATGGATGTTAGTTAAAAAATAAAAATTATTCTCCTCCCTTTCTGTCGCTACATTCATTAGGTACCTTTTGGCTCTCTTCTTGAACTGGCTCATGCTATGACTGGCTTTGACGTGTGCAGGCAGTCTGTTCCATTCCTTTATTGCTGTACAATAAAAGGTGTTTGAAGCCTGGCCACTGACTGTGGGTACTACAAAGTTGTGCTCTCTTCCCCTAGTACTATGACTGCTTTGGTTCCCAGCCTTGACAAAATTGGCAGCAAGATATTCTGGACACTGTTTGTGAGCAATTTTATAAACTTGATTCAATTTAAGTTGTTTTACTCTGTATTCAATATTCAGCATATCCAATTGTTGTAATTCATCCAGGCCTACATGTTCTCTTGGTCCCAGGTCCAGGATGAATCTTACCATTTTGTTCTGGGTGATTTGCAGTTTATCTTTCAGTTTTTTTGTCAAGGCAAAGTACCATGAAGAGCAAGCGTAGTCCATATGACATTGTATAAGGGCTAGACATAGGGTCCTGCGAGCCTCAGTAGGTAGACACTGTGCTTGTCTGTAGAGGAACTTCAGTCTGGCATTCGCTTTCTTTACTACACTGTTCTCTATCAATTCTCCGGGGAGTGATGGACTTGCCTCGTATGGGTCAGTAGGCCTGCTGCAGTGTTCCTCCTTTCTTATGTAATGCATAGCATTAGAAATTTTCCGTATGAAGACAGATTGAAATCCCTTAAATTACATTAACTTGTAAGACGAAGAATGAGGGGAGACATGAACGAAGTGTACAAGTGGAAGATGGGTATTAACAAAGGGGATATAAATAAGGTCTTGAGGATATCTCTCCAAGAGAGAACCCGCAATAATGGATTCAAGTTAGATAAGTTTAGATTTCGAAAGGATATAGGAAAGTATTGGTTTGGAAATAGGGTAGCTGATGAGTGGAGCAGTCTGCCTATTGAAGCTAAAACCTTGGGTAGTTTCAAATTTAGGTTGGATAAACATATGAGTGAGAGGGGTTGGATTTGAGTGGGACTCGCATATGAGTAAATTGAGTTATCAAAGCTTATTGCTTGGGTAGCATTGAAAATTGGGTTGGGCAAATATTGTGTTAGTGGGATGGATTGTGAAGAACATGCCTAGTATGGGCCAACAGGCCTACTGCAGTGTTCCTCTTTTCTTATGTTCTTAATTTAATTCTTGAGCTAAAAGACCAATAAATAGGGAGGTGCGTACAAAGCAGTCTCCTGGTAGTTTCAAATTTAGGTTGGATAAACATATGAGTGAGAGGGGTTGGATTTGAGTGGGACTCGCATATGAGTAAATTGAGTTATCAAAGCTTATTGCTTGGGTAGCATTGAAAATTGGGTTGGGCAAATATTGTGTTAGTGGGATGGATTGTGAAGAACATGCCTAGTATGGGCCAACAGGCCTACTGCAGTGTTCCTCTTTTCTTATGTTCTTAATTTAATTCTTGAGCTAAAAGACCAATAAATAGGGAGGTGCGTACAAAGCAGTCTCCTGGGTGTTCTTCAGTCACTGTAGTCTTGGAAGAGCTGCACAACGTGGGTATATACGAGGTCGGCAGCGTTCTCAGCAAATAGGAAGTCGAGGTGATTGAAGTCTGGAAGAGGAACTTTACGGTTGAGAACCAGCCTCGGCAGCTTCGTCAGCGTCAGCTGCATCCCCTGCAACAACACACATCATGGTCATCTAAACTGGCTGGAGTTTCCTTGCATTCAGATTTCTAGCTGTCTAGTACTGTAAAATTCACTTAATAAACCACCTGTATAGCTAGCAAACCACGGAACGGGAGGAGTTTAAACCCATGGCGAGGGAGTCGTAAAACTCTAGGCTAGTGCGCAAGTCCAGTGGCTTACGCACTGGCCTGGAGTATTACGACTCACTTGCCTTAGTTTCGAACCCCACCCGTTCCCTGCTTTGTACGCAACCGTGTTATTACGATTTCTTGAATCAGCTGTATAGCTTATTAAAGGAGTGTCTACTTAACACACATGAAACGAGACAATACTTATACACAAAATAAGTAATTTGCATAAAGTGGTTAGCAGCTTACCTAGACATATCCTCCCTAAAGTTATTAAAGCACTCGAAATTACAGTCAGCATTCAGCTTACAAAAGAGTATCCGGAACTCTTACATTGGTATACTTGGTGGCCACAAAACATGTGAGTAATGATGCAAGAGATCTAGAGAGTATAAGACGCTAAGAACTTCCTTAGCGAGGCAATATGGAGCAATAAATACAAACACAGGAAAGCTCAGATCAATGACTTAACAGCAGTGGTAATGTAGTAACTGATAACCAGTTAGGTTGCTTTATTACTCAGTGTACACCAGCTAACTTATTGTGTACACCAGCTGAATTCCTGCATTAAATTTTGTACAGTAATTTACTGCATTACTCTATATGCACTAGCTAAGTACTGTATTACTTAACCCACACGTACGAGATTGAAACTTATGACGACGTTTCGGTCCAACTTGACCATTAACAAGTCGTGTTTATGGTCCAATTCTGATCGAAATGTCGTCATAAGTTTGTCTCGTGCGTGTGCGGGTTATTTGTGTATCGTTCCAGCTGCGATATTGTGCCTTTTATCCTTTACTATATTACTCAGTGTGCACCAGCCAAGTTAATACATTACTGTGGGCACAAAAACAATGTTTCATCCTTTTTCCTGGCAGGTAAGGCAAAATTCTGGCGAGAAAACACGTTTCTCACTCTGGAATTATAATACATTTTTTTTGAGTTGTTGCTGGGAGAAAGAGAGAACGAAACGCTCATTTGGTGAACAGCGTAGATAACAAACAAGGATAAAGAAGGGACTCCAATGAAAATAAGTTACTTTCTTCCTCACCTCTGGTGCGACGACAGCATCACCCTCGGCCCAGAAGACGCCCACGGGAACGGTGACGGTGCTTAGCGTGAAGTCTGGAGGAGAGGGCGACCCGTACTCCACTAAGTTCCTGGCACGGCCGTAGTCATAGGCATGAAACCCGCCTGCAACATCATCGTCACTTGACAATTATACCGTTTCTGGGGGGGTGTTGGGAGGTGCGTTGTGCTAATAGCTGGTTTGTGTTTTCTTTGCAGACTTTTGGTACTGGGGAAGTGGTTAGTGTGAAAAGGGGACGGTAGGGGTATCGTAACTGTCAGTAAGAATGCCTTTTGTTGTGTTTCACTGTGTTGTGATGGTGACTCAGAGGTTAAGCTGTCAATGTAGCAAGTGTTAAGTATCCACCACATACGGAAAAAATCTAACACTAGGTGAGCTTTTATTACATCGAAGTATTTATGTACGTATAGTGCGTGGGAACACTGAGGGAGAAGTGTACCCAACTGTGGTAATTAGATGTGTTTCTGCTCCTGAGATATACGAGAAAGATATATTCTCTGGTCCCTGGCTCCTGGTTCCTAGTCCCTGTTTCCCTATACCTCAGGACACGCAGGATACATAATAATTGAACTGTCAAGCCCTCAGGAGGCAAAGAAACTGCAGCTAAGAGCCCTTAAGACCGAGGAGATGTAAGTCAACCATCCCCAGATGTCCAGGAGCTGGAGATATACACTTGAAGACACCCATAATCTTTAACTCAACACCCTCAAAAAATTTATCTCCTCTAGCTTAACATCCACAAAAGGCCCAGGAGCTGTAAATCACCTTTAAGAGAACCAGGAACTGGAACTCAATTCAGTAAACCACTACAAGTAATTATGCAGCAATATATACATACACACATACACATACACATGTATACATACACATGTATACATACACATGTATATGTACATGCTTCACAAATTAAAGGACAATGA
The DNA here is from genome assembly GCA_009830355.1 of Cherax destructor. Lineage (NCBI taxonomy): Eukaryota > Metazoa > Arthropoda > Malacostraca > Decapoda > Parastacidae > Cherax > Cherax destructor. Next base: position 13,507 of record WNWK01004049.1, read on the forward strand.
ATTATAAAAAAATATATAGTTACCATACACAAGCACAAGAAAGAACCTAGCCAGTTACAGGATGACCTGTAATTATAGTTAATTAACCACTTACAGTGTAGCGTCTTCATGGAAAATGACGCAATTATTATACAATATTTTCCTATTTTACTTAATGTTTCATTAATAGCTAAAGGGAAAATGTCATGCTTCATAATATTGTTTGTGTCAAACGTTTAACTACACTGATGGAAGGATTTACCACATAAACTTAAGAGTTTTGGTTGGTCGCCAGTGTTGCTACACTGCCTGGGAGACGAGGCCAGGCAGGAGACTCTCTGACCTCACACCAGCAGCTGTTACTTCACTTTCTCTCTGGCTGGACATCTTCGATGCAACGCCTCTCTTCTCTGTCTGGTGGAACGCTGTCCAACTCTGCTCTTATCGTGTAGACTCATTTTTTCTGGTTGAGTACGCATTCACCGGTGAGCTGGAACATACATCTCGTACTCTGCGCAACTCTTTTTCACAGTTTTATTTAGAATTAGTGATTTTTACATTTTCTGGGGTTGTGTCGTGAGACACTCTGCTTCAAGTTCCGAGTATAACTCTAGATCTGACTTGTTCTGACTGGCTTCTACGTATGGTTGTAGTCGGGGTTTAGAGGTTGCTGAACTAGGATTTAGTAATTTGGGAGTTTTTGTGTGGAGGACAAGTCGATTGTCCCCAGTCAGGGTAGTTTTTGTATTTATGCCCGAGTCGGCGCTGCTCACGTCTGCTTACTGCTTTTTTATGTTTGGCAAACTGGTCATTTTATTGTTCAAGCAACCTGTGCTTATTGCCTTTCCGGAGGTCGTAAGTTACTCTACTTATGGAATTCATACTTTCGTCAGTGTATTATGAGTCTTGCCGAGCACACACACACACACACACACACACACACACACACACACACACACAAGACAATACGAGAATGACATAGCAGCGAAAGCAAAATCTGACCCAAAGCTGTTGTACAGCCACATCAGGAGGAGAACAACAGTCAAGGACCAGGTGATCAGGCTGAGGAAGGACGGAGGGGAGGTCACAAGAAATGACCACGAAGTGTGTGAGGAGCTCAACATGAGATTCAAAGAGGTGTTCACAGAGGAAATAGAAGGGCCTCAAGAAAGGAGGAGAGGTAGGGTACACCATCAGGTGCTGGACACAATACACACAACTGAGGAGGAAGTGAAGAGGCTACTAAGCGAGCTAGATACCTCAAAGGCGATGGGGCCAGATAACATTTCTCCATGGGTCCTGAGAGAGGGAGCAGAGGAGCTATGTGTACCCCTAACAAAAATCTTCAACACGTCTATCGAAACAGGGCAACTACCTGAGGCATGGAAGACAGCAAATGTAGTTCCAATTTTTAAAAAGGGAGACAGAAATGTAGCACTAAACTACAGACCAGTGTCACTGACATGTATAGTATGTAAGGTCATGGAGAAGATTATCAGGAGAAGAGTGGTGGAGCACCTAGAAAGGAATGAGCTTATCAACGACGGCCAACACGGTTTCAGGGATGGGAAATCCTGTGTCACAAACCTACTGGAGTTCTATGACAGGGTGACAGCAGTAAGACAAGAGAGAGAGGGGTGGGTAGATTGCATATTCTTGGACTGTAAGAAGGCGTTTGACACAGTCCCACACAAGAGATTAGTGCAGAAGCTGGAGGACCAGGCAGGGATAACAGGGAAGGCACTACAATGGATCAGGGAATACCTGTCAGGAAGACAGCAGCGAGTCATGGTCCGTGGAGAGGTGTCAGAGTGGGCGCCGGTGACGAGTGGGGTTCCACAGGGGTCAGTCCTAGGACCGGTGCTGTTTCTGGTATTTGTGAACGACATGACGGAAGGAATAGACTCCGAAGTGTCCCTGTTTGCAGATGATGTGAAGTTGATGAGAAGAATTCAATCAGAAGAGGACCAGGCAGAACTACAAAGGGATCTGGACAGGCTGCAAGCCTGGTCCAGCAATTGGCTCCTGGAGTTCAACCCCACCAAGTGCAAAGTCATGAAGATTGAGGAAGGACAAAGAAGACCGCATGCGAAGTACAGTCTAGGGGGCCAGAGACTACAAACCTCACTCAAGGAAAAAGATCTTGGGGTGAGTATAACACCAGGCACATCTCCTGAGGCGCACATCAACTAAATAACTGCTGCAGCATAGAGGCGACTAGCAAACCTAGGAACAGCATTCCGACATCTTAATAAGGAATCGTTCAGGACCCTGTACACTGTGTACGTTAGGCCCATATTGAAGTATGCAGCACCAGTTTGGAACCCACACCTAGCCAAGCACGTAAAGAAGCTAGATAAAGTGTTAAGGTTTGCAACAAGACTAGTCCCGGAGCTAAGGGGTATGTCCTACGAGGAGAGGTTAAGGGAAATCGACCTGACGACACTGGAGGACAGATCACAACATAATAGAGGTCCAGACATGTATGCGGGGAGTCCTAGATCGACAAAATGTGATCAGTCGGGAGGATGCCTTCTCCAAATTCAACTTCAATAACAAAAACATAAGGTGGGACCAAGTAAACCAAGTCCTAAATAATATAAACTGGGAAGATTGCCTAAGCATCACGGATCCCAACTTATGTCTAGAACAAATTAACTCTGTGGTACTCGAGGTTTGCTCAAGGCAAATTCCTTTAAGGAAAAGGAGATGTAAACTAGAAAGAGAGAGGCGCTCCCTATACAGGCGAAGGCAAAGAATAACGGAGCGGCTACAAGAGGCCAATATATCTGAAATACGTAGGGAGACACTGGTCAGAGAAATAGCAAACATCGAATTAAAACTAAAGGAATCTTACAGGAATCAAGAAACGCGGGAAGAACTAAAGCCATAAATGAAATTGAAAGAAACCCAAAGTATTTCTTTTCTTATGGCAAATCAAAGTCGAGAACAAAATCCAGTATTGGGCCTCTACTTAAACGGGATGGGTCCTACACAGATGACAGCAAGGAAATGAGTGAGTTACTAAAGTCCCAGTATGACTCAGTTTTTAGCGAGCCGCTAACCAGACTGAAAGTCGAAGACCTAAGTGAATTTCTTTATGAGAGTGCCACAGAACTTGGCAGACGCATGCCTATCTGACATTACCCTGACGCCAAATGACTTCGAAAAGGCAATAAATGACATGCCCATGCACTCCGCTCCAGGCCCTGACTCATGGAACTCCGTGTTCATCAAGAACTGCAAGAAGCCCCTATCACGTGCTTTTAACATCCTATGGAGAGGGAGCATGGACACTGGGGTCGTCCCGCAGTTACTGAAAACAACAGACATAGCCCCGCTCCACAAAGGGGGCAGTAAAGCAATAGCAAAGAACTACAGACCAATAGCGCTAACGTCCCATATCATAAAAATCTTTGAAAGGGTTCTAAGAAGCAAGATCGCCACTCATCTAGATACCCATCAATTACACAACCCAGGACAGCATGGGTTTAAAGCAGGTCGCTCCTGTCTGTCCCAACTACTGGACCACTACGACAAGGTCCTGGATGCTCTAGAAGACACCATGGTCACAAGTGTGACCATGGTGTAATAGCACACAAAATGCGTGATAAAGGAATAGCAGGAAAAGTTGGTAGATGGATCTATAATTTCCTAACAAGTAGAACACAAAGAGTAGTAGTCAACAGAGCAAAGTCTGAGGCGGCTACAGTGAAAAGCTCTGTTTCACAAGGCACAGTACTTGCTCCCATCTTGTTCCTCATCCTCATATCGGACATAGACAGGGATATAAGCCACAGTGCCGTGTCCTCCTTTGCAGATGACACCCGAATCTGTATGACAGTGTCCACCGTTGAAGACACTGCAAGACTCCAAGCAGACATCAACCAAATCTTTAAATGGGCTGCAGAAAACAATATGAAGTTCAATGATGAAAAATTTCAATTACTCAGATATGGAAAACGTGAAGAAATTAAAATCTCGGAGTACAAAACAAATTCCAGCCACACAATAGTAGAACGAAAAACTAATGTCAAAGACCTGTGAGTGATCATGTCAGAGGATCTCACCTTCAAGGACCATAACACCGTAGCAATCGTATCTGCTGGAAAAATAAACACATAAGCAGTATAATGTGATCCTTTATTGACAACGTTTCGCCCACACAGTGGGCTTTATAGAGTCACAAACAGATCTACCTGGATAAAAGCTACATGAGTATTTATAAGATTTAGTCAGGTGGAGAATGTTGGGTCAAGTGGAGAATGTTGGGTCAGGTGGAGAATGTTGGGTCAGGTGGAGAATGTTGGGTCAGGTGGAGAATGTTGGGTCAGGTGGAGAATGTTGGGTCAGGTGGAGAATGCTGCATGTGACAATCTTCATAGTAGGGTGATAGTTTAAAACCTTGGGTAACTTAAAAAGCATTCTTCACCTGACTAAATCCTATAAATACTCATGTATCTTTTATCCAGGTAGATCTGTTCGATAAAGTCCACTGGGTGGGTGAAACGTTGTCAATAAAGGATCACATTATACTGCTTATGTGTTTATTTTTCCACATAAGCAGTATAATATGGAGAGATACTCCAACACTGAGCTGTAGGTTTGAAGCTCATTGGAAGCGTCGTTCTCAAGATATGGCTTGGAAACCTTAGAGGAGCTGGGAAGATTTTTTCTTCTTCTGACAAGCAGCCCGTTTATCCCATTTCTGGGGATACCTAACAAGCGCAAGGTCTGGGGATACCTAACAAGTGCAGGGTGTGGGAACAATGGTGGAGTAGTTTTTTCCTCACCGTGGTAACTAATAATGTAGATTGTGGGAAGGCCAGTAAAGTATTGTATTTCCTACTGTGGCAACGTGTAGAGTGAAGGAATGCTGAATGAGTATTCTATCCTCTACTGTTGCAATGTGTAGTGTGTGTGGGAACACTGAGGAAGTACTTGTGTGTTCCACTACTGTAGCAATGTGTAGTGTGTGGGAACACTGAGGAAGTACTTGTGTGTTCCACTACTGTAGCAATGTGTAGTGTGTGGGAACACTGAGGAAGTACTTGTGTGTTCCACTACTGTGGCAGTGTGTAGTGTGTGGGAACACTGAGGAAGTACTTGTGTGTTCCACTACTGTAGCAATGTGTAGTGTGTGTGGGAACAATGAGGAAGTACTTGTGTGTTCCACTACTGTAGCAATGTGTAGTGTGTGGGAACACTGAGGAAGTACTTGTGTGTTCCACTACTGTAGCAATGTGTAGTGTGTGGGAACACTGAGGAAGTACTTGTGTGTTCCACTACTGTGGCAGTGTGTAGTGTGTGGGAACACTGAGGAAGTACTTGTGTGTTCCACTACTGTAGCAATGTGTAGTGTGTGTGGGAACAATGAGGAAGTACTTGTGTGTTCCACTACTGTGGCAGTGTGTAGTGTGTGGGAACACTGAGGAAGTACTTGTGTGTTCCACTACTGTGGCAATGTGTAGTGTGTGTGGGAACACTAAGGAAGTACTTGTGGGTTCCACTACTGTGGCAATGTGTAGTGTGTGGGAACACTGAGGAAGTACTTGTGTGTTCCACTACTGGGCAATGTGTAGTGTGTGGGAACACTGAGGAAGTACTTGTGTGTTCCACTACTGTGGCAATGTGTAGTGTGTGGGAACACTGAGGAAGTACTTGTGTGTTCCACTACTGTGGCAATGTGTAGTGTGTGGGAACACTGAGGAAGTACTTGTGGGTTCCACTACTGTGGCAATGTGTAGTGTGTAGGAACACTGATGAAGTACTTGTGTGTTCCACTACTGTGGCAATGTGTAGTGTGTGGGAACACTGAGGAAGTACTTGTGTGTTCCACTACTGTGGCAATGTGTAGTGTGTGGGAACACTGAGATAGTTTATTTGTGTACATATATCATTTAATTTAAGGTACGTACACATGACAGTGTATAGACACCAACAAGCCAGAGACAATGTCCCTTCAATCCTAGCATAAACTGAAGCCTTAAATGTGAAGCAGAACTTAATAAACACTCCATACAAAGTTCCTAGTGGTCACGCTACCTTTCAGAGGCCTTGTTCCGGATTTCATACAACTGACGGACCTTGAATCAATACACTTGACAATGTATAGCTCTCCAAGGTTTTCACAAAATAGTTTATGCAGTGGACGCAGGCTGCAGGCACAAGACATCTTCGCATGGGATAACTTCATTATGTATTCATAGGTATCCTGTGGGTGGTACATAATGAAAGACATCTCATGTGGTTGTCAAACGGTGATAAAGGCACATAATGGGTCCAGGGACTGGATCTCAGCATTCATGTTTGTAAATATTACATTGTGTAAAACGGTGTTTGCATGTGGGTATGTGTGTGTGTATTCACCTCTTTGTACTCACCAATTTGTGGTTGCAGGGGTCGATTTACAGCTCCTAGCCCCGCCTTTTCGCTGGTCGCTAATAGGTCCACTCTCTCTCCCTGCTCCAAGAGCATTATCGTATCTTTTCTTAAAGCTATGTATGGATCCTGCCTCAACCACATCACTCTTCAGATTACTCCACTTCCTAACAACTATATTACTATAAAGAAGTACTTCCTAACATCCTTGTTACTCATGTAAGTTTTCAACTTCCAGTTGTGACCTCTTGCTCCTGAGTCCCATCTCTGAAACATTCTGTCCCTATCCATCTTGTCAAATTCTCTCAGTATTTTATATGTTATCATGTCTTCCCTATCTCTCCTGTCCTCCAGTGTCGTCAGGTCGATTTCCCTTAACCTCTCCTCGTAGGACATACCTCTTAGCTACGGGATTAATCTTGTTGCAAACCTTTGTACTTTCACTAATTTCTTGACATACTTAGCCAGGTGTGGGTTCCATACTGGTGCTGCATACTCCAGTATGGGCCTGACGTAAACGGTGTTGAGAGTCTTGAATGAAGCGCTATTCTTAGGTTTGCCAGGCGCCCATATACTACAGCAGTTATTTGGTTGATGTGCGCCTCAGATGTGATACTCACCCCAAGACCCTTTTGCTGGAGTGAAGTTTGCAATCTTTGGCCCTCCTATCCTGTACTCAATCTGTGGTCTTCTTTGACCTTCCCAATCTTTATGACTTTGCACATGGCGGGGGTTAAACTCCAGGAGCCAGTTGCTAAGACCCGCTTCAGGAAACACTTGTCCAGTTTCCTGGCAAACGTTACCTAACATAACCAAGTTATTTAGACAATGTAATAATGGACAACATTACGTCGAGCTCACTCAGTGTATATAAAAAATGCGATTAATTGTATTTTATTATGAAGACATTAAATCCACCACTGACTTAGCGAATCTCACCAAATTGATCAAGTCGACGCTTGACGCAACTTATTCCCAGAGAAATGCAATAAATCGCATCTTGCAATTGTATGTGTGTAACTGACCTGAGAGGTGGAGCTGCAGATGTGTAACTGACCTGAGTGGTGCAGCTGCAGGTGTGTAACTGACCAGAGAGGTGGAGCTGCAGGTGTGTAACTGACCTGAGTGGTGCAGCTGCAGGTGTGTAACTGACCTGAGAGATGGAGCTGCAGGTGTGTAACTGACCTGAGTGGTGCAGCTGCAGGTGTGTGACTGACCTGAGTGGTGCAGCTGCAGGTGTGTGACTGACCTGAGTGGTGCAGCTGCAGGTGTGTGACTGACGTGAGTGGTGCAGCTGCAGGTGTGTGACTGACCTGAGTGGTGCAGCTGCAGGTGTGTGACTGACCTGAGTGGTGCAGCTGCAGGTGTGTGACTGACGTGAGTGGTGCAGCTGCAGGTGTGTGACTCACCTGAGTGGTGCAGCTGCAGCAGGTGTGTGACTCACCTGAGTGGTGCAGCTGCAGCAGGTGTGTGACGATATGGAGACCAACCCCCGATGGAAAGTGAGAGAGGATCACCGGCAAGTATTCCTGATGGTGAGACAAGACAAAAACACTGTTAAAACACTGTTAAACCACTGTTAAAACACTGTTAAACCACTGTTAAAACACTGTTAAAACACTGTTAACAACACTGTTAAACCACTGTTAAAACACTGTTAACAACACTGTTAACAACACTGTTAACAACACTGTTAACAACACTGTTAAAATACTGTTAAAATACTGTTAAAACACTGTTAAAACACTGTTAACAACACTGTTAAACCACTGTTAAAACACTGTTAACAACACTGTTAACAACACTGTTAACAACACTGTTAACAACACTGTTAAAATACTGTTAAAATACTGTTAAAACACTGTTAACAACACTGTTAACAACACAACACAACAACACTGTGTTGTGTTGTTAACATTGGTTCTATCTATTCATACGATACATCAGCCACTGAAGATTGATGCCATTCACAATTCTTATATTTTAATCAAAGGTAAGCACTAAACTCGTAGGAGTCATTAGCTCTTGTGGAATGAGAGGCATTTAAATTTGATGCAAAAGCTGTGAAAATAACTCCAGTTCCTCAGGTCAAGAACCCCTCGCCAGCGTCGAGGCAAAATAATACTATACTCTATTTCGAGATGATAAGTGGCAAAATGACGTCTACACACCCCATTACAATATACCAACCTTCTTCTAAGTAGGAAATACCACTGTCGAAATACTGAAGGCCATCAGAGGAAGCTGTGTCCTGTTGTCACATGGTAACAAGATTGGGAAATACATATTTAACATTGTGTGTTAAACACTCCACGTATGCAAATGGCGCCATGATTCTTGTCCAAGATACATTACACTGGCGTTCAAAATTTAAAGCCGTTTGAATGTGGTCTCGAGTATTAAAAAATGGAGAGAAAAAAAACCAAAAATGTTGTTGATAATGTTGTGAAAATTAGGAAAGTCTGACTTTGTTAAACTTAAAACATTAAAAACCTCCTCCTTTTCGGTTGTGTCCAACACTTGTTGGTGTACCCCACCATTCTGGCTTTCTCGAGTCATTTATCTGTCTCCACTGAAAATACTGCTTTAAATCTCATGCTGATCTCTTCACATACTCCTCGGTCGTTTCTTGTGAGCTCCCCGCCTTCCTTCCTCAGTCTGATTACCTGGCTCTTGACTGTTGTTTTCCTCCTGGTATACCTGTATAACAACTTTGGGTCAGGCTTCGCTTTCGATGCTATGTCATTTTCATATTGCTGCTGGGCCTCCCTCCCTATCTGTGCATATTTGTATCTGGCTCTTTGACTAATCTCCTTATTTTCCTGGGTCCTTTGTCTTCTAAAGTTTCTCCATTCTCTAGCGCACTTAGTTTCGGCCCCTCTACACCTCTGGGTGAACCAAGGACTCGTTCTGGTCTTCCCATTATGTCTGTTGTCTTTGGGCACGAACCTCTCCTCTGCCTCGCATTTTATTTACTTAATTTTATTTACTGATTTTCCCACCAGTTCGCTTTCTTACTGAACCTCATGCAGTAAATTTCTCATGTGTGTGTGTGTGTACTTACCTATTTGTGGTTATCGGGGTGTCGATTCACAGCTCCTGGCCCGCCTCTTTGCTGTGTGTGTGTTTATAAATTCACAGGTAATAAGTGGCTGCCTTGGCAGGCATCTTGTATTTTTCAACTTCCATGAGAGTGACAGAGGGGAGTTCACATTATCAGTCTAGTCGCTTAAGAGGCTCACGTTCTGCTGACAATAATTAAGCTCCGAACCCAAAAGATTTGGGTTTGGCAATTAGACCACATCTGTTCAGTCTCCATGAGATGTCATATTCTTACGTCATTATACACACTATTACTAGTGACCTGATGGTTGTATTTTTTTTGTTACGTGACCTGTCTTTTGACCTTGTAATCTCTTCATTTGTCTTGTCTTATTTTATTATAAAACATTCTCCTACACGTCGTGTGGTTCACCTCCACATTTTTTTGTGTGTGAATTATTCTATTCATGTGGAATTGTGACTTATTCTTCATTATAGATATTCCCCCTTTCACAGGATACCTAATTATGCCCCAATTTCCCCAAAGGTAGTTATACCCTAGTTTTTATTTGCTATATTCCTTGTGGTGGTGACTGGTCACAGACCGGGCCGCGGGGGCGTTGACCCCCGGAACTCTCTCCAGGTAAACTCCAGGTAAACACTTGTTGGGGTTATAGCATCAAGTGAACCAGTGAGTGACTTATGATCTGGGTGGAGGGGTGTTAGGTCAAACTTGAAGTTAGATTAGTTAATGGGTAATTAAATCACATAGGAGGTTACGATAGGAGGAAGAGGAGAAGAAAGTGGAAGAGGAGAGATGAAACAAGAGGAGGAGGAGGAGGAGGGAAGGCAAAGAAAGAGGAGGATGAGGAGAAGGTGGAATAAGAGGAAATGAAAGTGGAGAAGAAGAGGTGAATGAAGAGGAGATGAAGAAGGAGAAAGAGAGGGATGAGAAGAAGATGTAAGAGGAAAAGGGCGGTGAGACAGTTTCATACAAGGAGGAGAAAGTTCAAAAGTGAATAATAATAAAACAAAAACTAATGGAGGAAGATTAGACAGATGAGAATGAGGGGGAGGAGGAGGAAATGCTCACCTTGTCTAGGTAGACATGATTGGGACCGCCGCCTGCAAGGAAGTAGAAGATAACACACAGGAAGTTGGTCAAGGCACTTGCTGCACACAAAGTTGATGTGGCCCTCATTGAATGGTAGGTGAGCGGCAGCAACTCAAACACTCCAGCGTGTTGCAGACCCTCCTGCAACACATGTTAGCGTCTCCATGTCAAGAATCGAGATGTTTTACTGTCACGATCACATTTTTAAACTTTAAATTTACTTATTACAGGTTTGATTCATCATTTTAAAACTAATTTAATTGGGGCAGAGGCAGTTTACAGTGCCAGTTACAGCCTCCCGGTGCCTCAGAGTTAAGACTGGTCCCTCAGTCCCTAACTTTAGGGACTGAGGGACCAGTTGGTAACTTAGCATCTGGTTACCCTTTCAAGGGTGGTTGCTGGACCCTGATGAGGGCCTGTTGATCAAACGAATTAGATCAAGACCCCATAGATCGATTGCTAGCGCACTCAGCTCACACATTAAGGACCGTGGCTCGATCACCGGCACGGGTAGAAGCATTAACACGTGCTTCCTTAAGACATCTGCTCTCCATGTTCACTGCTGCTGCTGCAGGCCCGCTGCCCCACATATCCATCACAGCAAGATCAAGCAGGTTGTGATGGATATGTGGGGCAGCGGGCCTCCAGCAGTAACAGCCTAGTTGACCAGGCAAGCACCAGACGAGCCTGGCCCATGGCCGAGCTCCGAGAGTAGTGAAACTCTCGAAACTCTTCAAAAGTATATCAGAGATGTACCCATCAGTAAAATAGGTACCTGAGTGTTAGTCGACTGGTGTGGGTCGCATCTTGGGGACAAAATTGATCTAATTTGCCAGAAATGTTCCGCGAGGGGCTATCTATATATGTAGATGAATGGTTCATTTTTTCCAACCTGTGTTTCCCTCTCTATCTTCCCTTCTCCGTCTCTCTCTCTCTCTCTCTCTCTCTCTCTCTCTCTCTCTCTCTCTCTCTCTCTCTCTCTCTCTCTCTCTCTCTCTCTCTCTCTCTCTCTCTCTCTCTCTTCATCTTTCCATCTTTGTGTCTCCCCTTCTCTGTCGCCCTCTCAATCTTTCCTTCTCTGTATCCCCTGTCATTGATGTCAGGTAGGCCTGTATACCTTGTACATGTACTTGTAGAAAAAAAGATTATTATTATTATTATTATTATTATTATTATTATTATTATTATTATTATTATTATTATTATTATTATTATTATTATTATATTATTATTATTATTATTATTATTATTATTATTATAAATTTCTTCCTGTGATCAAACATGATTGGCTCCCATTTTTCAAGGCGCTGTATGACCCCTATGGATTTAGCGCTCCCCAGGAATACAATAATAATAGGTCACTACCTTCACTACCATAGATGTTATTGAGAAATTACACACGCAAAATGGCTCAAAAGATCAGATTTACGTCGTATTGATTAATTAAAATTACCTGGTTTGAAATACGACCAATTATTATAATCTAAAACTATGAAAATGCCTAGATGCAATCCTGAACGATTTATCTAAGTGGTATGAAAATTATAATCAATATAAGCCACTGGAACTCTGGATAATGTAATTAACGTGTCTAACAATCTATTGGGTTAAATGACTTTGTGTCAGTATAATTTGATATCTAATATTAATCAATATACACAATTTTATCAGTTTTTTAAACTAGAAATGAACGATAAATGATTTATATTAACATTTTTATTGTTCATGTGTCTTAACCGAGAGTATAATATCGTTCATGTGTCTTAACCGAGCGTATAATATTGTCCATGTGTCTTAACCGAGCGTATAATATTGTCCATGTGTCTAACCGAGCGTATATATGTCCATGTCTTAACCGGCGTATAATATTGTCCATGTGTCTTAACCGAGCGTATAATATTGTCCATGTGTCTTAACCGAGCGTATAATATTGTCCATGTGTCTTAACCGAGCGTATAATATTGTCCATGTGTCTTAACCGAGCGTATAATATTGTCCATGTGTCTTAACCGAGCGTATAATATTGTCCATGTGTCTTAACCGAGCGTATAATATTGTCCATGTGTCTTAACCGAGCGTATAATATTGTCCATGTGTCTTAACCGAGCGTATAATATTGTCCATGTCTAACCGAGCGTATAATATTGTCCATGTGTCTTAACCGAGCGTATAATATTGTCCATGTGTCTTAACCGAGCGTATAATATTGTCCATGTGTCTTAACCGAGCGTATAATATTGGAAATAAACCACGATACAATCCTACAATGAACATACAATATACATGATTTTTTTTTAAATCTCACACAGCCAGGTACTTGCAGTCTTAAAACAATTAGTAAAATAAATATTACATATTTAAATATAATATTAGACTTGTGTTGATATATGTGTTGTCTGCTCGTTAGATATCAGTAAGTCTTATCCTGACTGAGGTTCATACATGTCTGATGGAGTTGTACGACTCACTGGCCGTGGGTTCTAGCCCCTCCCGTGATATGTCTAATGGTTTGTCGGTGTGAGTGTCTAGAGGCGGGTGTCACCACACACCCACAAAACATATAGCTAGAAACGGCTGCCTATCTCTTGTTGTATGATGCTTAAAATTGTAGACGCAGGGGCGACGAACACAAACACGCACACACACACACACACACACACACACACACACACACACACACAACACGCCTAGTGTCTAATCAACATGTGCCTAGGACAAAATGGTAACTAACACATCACACATCACAATATCACAGGTGTTGATGCGCCTCTGTGAGAAACTTGTAACCTACTGCTGACAATGGCGCCGCCCATCATAACTGTCTGCTCAAGACCTTTGCTCTTACGTCGTGGTTTTTCTATGTACTGGGATGCCTTTAGGGATCTCACATATCTTTTAGGAGAGTCTTTTAACGTTGATAATTTAATGAGGTTTTACTGTTATAGTTTTTGTTGTTATAGTACTTTTTTGTGTTATACCTTTTGTTCGTTTTTATATATTCATTGTAGGAGTGTTCTTCTAGGTCAAAGAACAGTCTTCACATCCCTCAACTTTTTTTTATCGATTAAGATGTTACTTTTTAGTGACTAGTGACTACCTGGCATACTCCCGGAAGCTTACGTACCTGGCATACTCCCGGAAGCTTACGTACCTGGCATACTCCCGGAAGCTTACGTACCTGGCGTACTCCCGGAAGCTTACGTACCTGGCATACTCTAGGAAGCTTACGTACCGTATACTCTAGGAAGGTTACGTACCTGGCATACTCTAGGAAGGTTACGTACCCAGACTCAACGTACTGCATACTCGGAAGGTTACGTACCTGGCATACTCTAGGAAGGTTACGTACCTGGCATACTCTAGGAAGGTTACGTACCTGGCATACTCTAGGAAGGTTACGCACCTGGCATACTCCCGGAAGCTTACGTACCTGGCATACTCTAGGAAGGTTACGTACCTGGCATACTCTAGGAAGGTTACGTACCTGGCATACTCTAGGAAGGTTACGTACCCGGTATACTCTCGAAAGCTTACGTACCTGGCATACTCTAGGAAGGTTACGTACCTGGCATACTCCCGGAAGCTTACGTACCTGGCATACTCTAGGAAGGTTACGTACCTGTCATACTCTAAGAAGCTTACGTACCCAGTATACTCTCGGAAGGTTACGTACCTGGCATACTCTAGGAAGCTTACGTACCTGGCATACTCTAGGAAGGTTACGTACCCAGTATACTCTCGGAAGGTTACGTACCTGGCATACTCTAGGAAGGTTACGTACCTGGCATACTCTAGGAAGGTTACGTACCTGGCATACTCTAGGAAGGTTACGTACCTGGCATACTCTAGGAAGGTTACGTACCTGGCATACTCTAGGAAGGTTACGCACCTGGCATACTCCCGGAAGCTTACGTACCTGGCATACTCTAGGAAGGTTACGTACCTGGCATACTCTAGGAAGGTTACGTACCTGGCATACTCTAGGAAGGTTACGTACCCGGTATACTCTCGAAAGCTTACGTACCTGGCATACTCTAGGAAGGTTACGTACCTGGCATACTCCCGGAAGCTTACGTACCTGGCATACTCTAGGAAGGTTACGTACCTGTCATACTCTAAGAAGCTTACGTACCTGGCATACTCTAGGAAGGTTACGTACCCGGTATACTCTCGAAAGCTTACGTACCTGGCATACTCTCGGAAGCTTACGTACCTGGCATACTCTAGGAAGGTTACGCACCTGGCATACTCCCGGAAGCTTACGTACCTGGCATACTCTAGGAAGGTTACGCACCTGGCATACTCCCGAAGCTTACGTACCTGGCATACTCTAGGAAGGTTACGCACCTGGCATACTCTAGGAAGGTTACGCACCTGGCATACTCTAGGAAGGTTACGTACCTGGCATACTCTAGGAAGGTTACGCACCTGGCATACTCTAGGAAGGTTACGCACCTGGCATACTCTAGGAAGGTTACGCACCTGGCATACTCTAGGAAGGTTACGCACCTGGCATACTCTAGGAAGGTTACGTACCTGGCATACTCTAGTAAGCTTGCACTCTGGATACACTTCAGACATGGTCTTACATACTTGGTATACCTCCATCACAGTCTTACATACTTGGTATACCTCCATCACAGTCTTACATACTTGGTATACCTCCATCACAGTCTTACATACTTGGTATACCTCCATCACAGTCTTACATACTTGGTATACCTCCATCACAGTCTTACATTCTTGGTATACCTCCATCACAGTCTTACATTCTTGGTATACCTCCATCACAGTCTTACATACTTGTATACCTCCATCACAGTCTTACATCTTGGTATACCTCCATCACAGTCTTACATCTTGTATACCTCCATCACAGTCTTACATCTTGGTATACCTCCATCACAGTCTTACATCTTGGTATACCTCCATCACAGTCTTACATCTTGGTATACCTCCATCACAGTCTTACATTCTTGGTATACCTCCATCAGATCTTACATATGGTATTCATCAAGTCTTACATCTTGGTATATTACAGTGTTAGTTACTTGGTATACCTCATAAGTTTACATTTTGGATACCTTCATATTCATGTTTGTCTTCCCAGTTAGCCTTCTAGTTAGTGTTTGTCTTCCCAGTTAGCCTTCTAGTTAGTGTTTGTCTTCCCAGTTAGCCTTCTAGTTAGTGTTTGTCTTCCCAGTTAGCCTTCTAGTTAGTGTTTGTCTTCCCAGTTAGCCTTCTAGTTAGTGTTTTTATAATGCACTGATCACTGTACTATGGCTCTTTGTTCTCACCCAAAGCTTTGACATGGCTAAGAACTCTTGGATGTATTTCCCCAAGTAATGTTTTTATTTTAAAGAATGTACTTACATCGATGACATTGGCGAAGGGCGAGATTAATCCCAATGGGACATGTCTGCCTCGGATGTATGCAGCGGGTGCTAGGGCCGCCATCACTCGTATCTGAGAAAATAACGCTGCTGGTGAGGCATTGTTGGTGTGTACTCACATAACTGTGTTGGTGGGGTGAGTGTTGGTGTGTACTCGTATAACTGTGTTGGTGGGGCAATGTTGGTGTGTACTCGTATAATGTGTTGGTGGGGCAGTGTTGGAGAGTACTCGTATAACTGTGTTGGTGGGGTAGTGTTGGTGTGTACTCACATAACTGTGTTGGTGGGGCAGTGTTGTTGTGTACTCGTATAACTGTGTTGGTGGGCAGGTGGTGACTGATAACGTGTTGGTGGGCAGTGTTGGTGTGTACTCATAATGTGTTGGTGGGGCAGTGTTGGAGAGTACTCGTATAACTGTGTTGGTGGGGTAGTGTTGGTGTGTACTCACATAACTGTGTTGGTGGGGCAGTGTTGGTGTGTACTCGTATAATGTGTTGGTGGGGCAGTGTTGGAGAGTACTCGTATAACTGTGTTGGTGGGGTAGTGTTGGTGTGTACTCACATAACTGTGTTGGTGGGGCAGTGTTGTTGTGTACTCGTACAACTGTGTTGGTGGGCAGTGTTGGTGTGCACTCGTATAACTGTCCAAACCATACCACGGGTGGGGTTCGAACCCGCGGTCAGAGAGTCTCAAAACTCCAGACCGTCGCGTAAGCCACTGGGCCAGCTAGCTTCAATAAGATTCATCCAACTAGGTATATTTCTACACCACAGGAAGGTTAGCATAGGCACCACTGTGTCCACAAATGCAAGATTTTACAGACGAATCTCCCGCTAGCATGGCCGTGACGAACTCTAGCTCAAGTCCCTTAAAGCCGTCAACATGACTCACGATATCTTGGTACAGAGGCCTCTTCCACAACTTCATTGCTTAACTACGAGCCATGAGTGAGAATGGTTGGATACCAGAGGGACCTGCCTAGCATGGACCAGTAGGCTTTCTGCAGTGCTCCTACATTCTTGCCTTCTTGCTTCTATTAGTGGACCCCGTACCCTGCAATGTCTTCGAGATCTTCCACACCTCGCCTTCAGCAGTATTTAAGACTCCATTCTCATGCTTCAGCTTCATATCGTTCCAGACCATGAAGCTGAACTCTTCTCCAGGCTGAGGGACTGACTACCTCAAACTCTTTCTCCAAGGTTGATGGACTGATTACATCCACATTACCTCGCCACTACTGCTGCCTTCAGTGCATTATCCCCTGCATTTGACTGATGAAGCCTACCATGTAGGCGAAACGTTTCAGCAATAATGATACCCAACTGTTGCACATGCGTCTTACTCATTACATATAATTGGAGTTATCTTTTCCCTAATCTTGTTCCTCTACACCTGAAAGAAACCTCTGGTTGGTCTTTGATTACTTCGCACCCTTAAGTTCATAACCTCCTTTCTTGATTCTCCCAAAAGTCTAATATTCATCCATTTAGGTTCATTTACCAGCAGCAGTAGTGCCAAGTTCCAACAACTATTCACTCTTCACCCAGCCCCAGGAGAGCAGTTGCTATGTAAAGAGGCAGCGTATGAGACTTTTTTTCTTCCTCATACGAAGTATCAGAATTGATGACACGCGGAGCAAGACGACAAAAATATCAAGAAACCTACCCAGGAGTTGATGTATGGGTGGTAGTTCATCATGATAAAGAAGCCGGATCCTCCCAGCGAGTGGCCGGCGTAGTAGACTTGCTTGACTCCCGTCACCTTGCGTACGTAGCTCAGCATGGCTGGGATGTCGTAGCGCCCTACCTCGTTCCAACTACACGAACATCATCATGGGAATAAAGATAATTATATATTTTTTTATTTTATAAAGGAAATGCACTGATAATAGGCCAAGACTTAAGAAAAATCTTGGTAATATATATGTGTTTATTGTTTGGGTCTTTGGCTAGTTGCTTCCAACGATAGGTACTGTACGTTGATAAACAACACACATATCAGTGAGGATGGGATCGAAGTAAAGAAAGGGGATAAGACCTACGTAGATGCCCTAATAGGTCACAAAGAGAGCCGGGATATATCGAGGAGAGAAAGTGGCATACCACTGGGTACAGGGACAAAGTTGAGGAAATTGTAGGTAGGGATGGCGACAGGTTCCCTGCAGAGGCACTGTCAAGCCACCGAGAGATACACGAAATGATTAGGGAAGCAGCGACAGCGTTCCTTCAGTCAGACCCAGAGATGCAGAGGTAAAAGTAATGGGAAGAGGAGAGGAAGAGGGGAGATTTTATCCATAGGCTACAGGAGGCCGAAGGGAGGACATATGAAGGAAGACGACAAGGAGAGGAAAAAGAGATTGAAAATATCATCAAACAAACAGGAAAGGAGACCATGACTAACCTGATAAATTTTCAGAGACTCGGGGGATACTCGAGGGGAAAAAAAATCAATCAGCCAAATTGATTTTTAGGACTGATATGGTGGAAAACAAGATCCTGCAGTGGAAACCATGGCTAAAAAGACAACAAAATACAAGCAGGTGATCCTCAACCACGACAGAACACATGCAGAATAGAAGAAATTGAGAGGATACAAAGTCGCAAGGAGCAAGAAACCCCACTCTACACACACAGACCCCCCAAGCACAAATCCTACCTATACAGCAGCCTCCATCAACACAGACGGAATAACAAATAAGTGTGAGGAGTGACAAGAAAGAATCATGGAGGCATCCCCATACACCAAAGCTCTCACGGAAACCAAGCTGACGGAAATGATAATAAACACGAACTGTCCAACTGGATATCAGATCATGAAGAAAGATAGAAGGAACTGAAGGGAAGGAGGAGATGCACTGCTCATCAAAAAACAGTGGAGTTTCGGGGAGTTGGACAGAAGGGAAGCACGGGACTACATAATAGGAACATTCAGACAGGGGGTCCCAAGGTGCTGATTGCAATGATGTACAACCTACCACTGAATAGTAGAAGGCCAAGACAAGAGTACAATGAGAACAACAGAACAGTGGTTGATACACTAGCTGATGTTTCCAGAAGGGCCAACATGGGGAAGGGGAAGGCTGGAGCTACATGGGGGTCCAGAAATGTTGAGGAACAAGATGAAAACTTCATGCATCAACATGTTAGGGACACTACCAGAGAGAGAGAGAGAGAGAGAGAGAGAGAGAGAGAGAGAGAGAGAGGAGAGGATGAACCATCAAGTCTGGACCTCATATTCACCTTGAGTAGTTCAGACATTGGGACGTCACATATAAAAGACCCCTCTGAGCTAGTGATCACGTGGTCCTGAGCTTCAATTACATTTTCTAGCTAAAAGTAGAGAGGGAAGCAACACGAGTAGGACGGAAGAACCAAACTATAAAAGAGGAGACTACACAGGAATGAGGAATGTCCTGCATGAGGTACAGTGGAAGAGAGAACCGGTAGAAAAAAACAGTGAATGAAAAGATTGAATACGTGACCACAAAATGCGAAGAGGTGAAGGAGAGGTTTGTACCTAAGAGGAACAGAATCAGTAGGAAGACCAGAACGAGCCCTTGGTTCACCCAAGTGCGCTAGAGAATGGAAACAATATAGGAGACAAAGGACCCTGGAAAATAAGGAAATTAGCCGAAGAGCTAGAAATGAATATGCATGAATAATGTGGGAGGCCCAGTGGTAATACGAGAATGACATAGCATCATAAGCCAAATCTGACCCTAAGCTGTTATGTAGCCACATAAAGAGGAAAACAACCGTCAAAGACCAGGTAATCAGGCTGAAGAAGGCAGGAGGGGGGATCACAAGAAACAACAAAGAAGTATGTGAAGAGCTGAGCATAAGATTTAAGGAGGTATTTTCAGTGGAGACAGACTGGACTACAGTAAATCGGAATGGTAGGGTACACCAACAACTGCTGGAGACACTACACAACCAAAGAGGAAGTAAAGAGGCTGCTAAGTGAACTAGATACCTCAAAGGCTGTGGGATCGGACAACATTTCTCAGTGGGTCCTGAGAGAGGGAGCAGAGATGCGGTGTGCCACTAACAACAATCTTTAACACATCAATCGAAAAAGGGTAACTACCTAAGGTGTGGAAGACAGCAAATGTAGTCCAAATCTTTCGTGTATATGCTCATTCCTAGAAAGGAATGAGCTTATACACGATAACCAGCATGGTGTTTTGAGAGGGGAAAAAGCCAGTATTCACAGACACCAAAATCCTGAGGGAGTTCGTTGATTACCCATGTTACTAACAGGCTGAAGGAGGACGAATGATGATATATGGATAGTAGAGGAATAGGAGACACAAACTGTTACAGAGCTGACAAGTGGGAAGGCCAATGTGAATTACGTGAAAAAGTTGCAGAGATTTAGAAGATACATAAAGGAAAAAAAGTGTTGCCAGTCAAACTAACACTTACGTAGAAAATACACAAAACAAGATTTTGAAGCAGAAACCTTGATTAAAAAGTCAGAAGATTTTGATGCCTGTTTGTCTTTAAGGACAGAACAGAAAAGAAAAGGGAACAATCGAGGGAGAGAATACAAAATTGTCAGAGACAGGAAGGAGAACCAGAAAATGCATAGGAGGGAGAGGTAACTCAGCCTCTGGAGGGAATATCATGCACAGTTGTCGTGTCTCAAACACAGCAGGTCATAATAACCCCTACCCTAACATCACCGATGTTCCAGAACGCGGGCTACATGCTATCCTTCCACTGTTCCAGAACGCGGGCTACATGCTATCCTCCAATGTTCCAGAACGCGGGCTACATGCTATCCTCCAATGTTCCAGAACGCGGGCTACATGCTATCCTCCCGATGTTCCAGAACAGGAAAATGCCACAACTTGGTTCACTCCCGACTTACCTGAAGTCCCAGAACTCGGGCTGCCTCGAGGTGAACTTAACGTGGCGCTGACCGTAAAAGTTCCCTCTTGTGTTACCAATCCAAACGTCGTATCCCTCGTCGGCTAATATGAAGGCTGAGAGAGAGAAAAAAAAAACCCATGTGAACTGACATGTCAGGGAACGGATGGGGCTTGAACAGACCGGTGCTTTAACCACTCGGCCAGTGTGTTAACGCACTGGCCTGTGAGTTTTAGGAATCACCTGCCACTGGATCAAAATTAAACACTAATGCGGTACAATGCGAACCTTTATTGGCTACGTTTCGCCACTGCGTCTGTGTCAATTTTTCCAATACAATTGTCTTATTACGATTTCTTGAGTCGTTAACTGATATAGCTGACAATAACCGATAATACATTTTTAACCACTAAACCTTTGTGTCAAGCCACAAGCGACCCTTCCCTTACCTCTCCATCCATATTCTCTTGTAATTCCTCTTCAGAGTACTTCCAGCCCTACTGGAACAAAAGCGCTCAAGCTCCTGCAGCTGTGTAACTCGTGGCAGAAAGCAGTATAATGCAATCCTTTACTGACAACGTTCCGCCCACAAAGTGGGCTTTATCAAGTCACAATGGGCGTCGTGTGTTTATGGTGTGTAGTGACGTGAAGAGTCAGGTGAGGTAATGTATGCTGAGCTGACTTCTTACGTAGATTAATAACAGGATGGACGAATGCATATGGCTGAGAGATGAGGTTGGATTCGAGGTTTTGAAAACAGGCGAGTTGAAGAATGAGATGATGGGTCACCACATGGAGAAGACCCGAGCCAGGAACCCCCGTCCTGGCGAACCTAATTGAACCTGAAGACTGAGACACTCGTGCAACATTTGGGTATCTATTGTAAAAGTGTTACGCCAGCCAGTAGCTTCATCATTCCAATACAAAGAAGAACTCTGGAAGATGAGGAGTTTGAGGTAATCAGCCCCTCAGGCTGGAGATGTCTTCAGTCTTCTGCAGTGTTCCTCTGTGCTATGACCTGTCGCTATGTGAGATAACGATTAACAAGTTTCCTAGCAAGAGGCTCAGCTATTGTAGAAGCCGCTGTTTTGGCTGCAGTTGCCTGATGTGCTCATTAGTGAAGATAGCAGAATCCTGCGCTTTGTAGTGTCTTCTTCTCTAACAATGAGTCGAGCGCTGTTATGATTGATCAAGTGGTTGAGGGAGTTTCTGTGAGAAGCACAGGTATACTGCTGGTATACTGCTGGTATACTGGTATTCAGAAATGTGATGTTTCTCCCACATATGTTCGGTCACAGTCGTTGTGTATACCTTTGTTGTAGTTTGGACTTGTTGGTGGTGTCCCTTACTGATGATGTCCTTGATTGTAGTGGCGGCAGTGATGGATACTTGAAATTTGATGTTGGAGAGAATGCTGGAGATGTCTCCAACAATAGAGTTGTCAGGGAGGCCTATATATCGTCATTCCGTGGTGTTTTGTCTAGGTAAGTTAAAAATGTTGTATGCACGACGCCTACAGTCTCTGACGAAATGACGAGGAAGGAACATTCTTCTTGAAGGATTTCACTGCTAAGAGCGCCTAGGAAGATGCCAATGTTGACATACCTCACGTAACTCTTTCCGTCACTTTACTCTCCATGTATCGTCAAATGCCCGTTTCCCAGGTAGGTCGCTTTGTGACTTGACGAAGCCCACTGTGTGGGCGAAACGTTCTCAATAAATGTTTATATTACATTGAATTTATGTCTTTATCCATCGCGTCGGTATTTTATATTATTCCCCTCCAGGGAGAGTTAATTTTAGAAAGAAACATGCAGTATATATGCGGTATTACGACATTTATTAAGATGCTATATACCCGTATCTTTAACTTCAATTGTGCCCTCGTGTACTAGTTTCCTGCCTCTCAAACAGTTTATCCCTGCCATCAATATCAAGTATTCTGAGTATTATATATGCCATTATCACGTCTCTCCTGTTGCTTTTTATCCTCTAATGTAATGACGTTAGTTTCTTTAGAGTCTCCTCATAATTCATACCCTTACCTCAGCGACTAGTTTTGTTGAATACCTCTGCAGGTTTTCCTACTTCATATCATGCTTTGTTTAGCTTCCCTGCTGGTGCTGATTATTACAATCTACGTCTGACGTGTCTTCTATATAGTATCATGAATGATTTTTTTTTTTGCCGAGATTCCAGAAAGCTAATCCTAGATTTGCCATGCAAACATTAGCTGCAGAGGTTATTCATTTG
The DNA here is from genome assembly GCA_009830355.1 of Cherax destructor. Lineage (NCBI taxonomy): Eukaryota > Metazoa > Arthropoda > Malacostraca > Decapoda > Parastacidae > Cherax > Cherax destructor. Next base: position 36,540 of record WNWK01004049.1, read on the forward strand.
TTGTGTCGCTAGCTGTGTACTCGGCACTATGTGTCTTCCCTAGGTTTTTCTTCTTGAGTGAGCTTTGAGCACTTATACTCCTTGTCTATATTCGGTTTCCGGTCATCTTACCGCTTCTCCAATTTTTGTAACCTTTCATTTGCTGGGGTTGAATTCCAGTAGCCACTTTTCTAACTAATCTTCCAGTTTGTCCATGTCCATTTGTAGTATTTCCTTGTCTTCGTCAATTTCTATTCTTTTTATTAATATTGTATCATCTGAAAACAGATACATCTACCTCTTCTTGAAATCATTCACATATACTAGAAAGAGTACTGGTCCCAATACCGATCCTTGTGGAACCCCACATGTCACGCTTTTTCCTCTTCTTGAATATTCACTCTCTTTGTTTCCCATAAGGAACTGTTTGATCCACTTAAATATTCCGTTATTCCAGCATCTTCTTTATTTTTTTCTAGTCTCTTGTGGGGTACAGTGCCTTCCTATAGTCCACGAATATGCAGTCTACCCATCCCTCTTTCTTCCGCTTGATTTCTGCTACTTGTCATAGAACTCTTGCAGGTTTACGAGACAAGACTTGTCATTTCTAAACACGTGTTGATTAATGGTTATGAAACCATTTATCTCCAATTATATTAAGATTGTAATTATAGCCTTAATTTTTTTAAGAGGTGGAGGGGTAAGCCAGCGGAAAGCCTCGGTCGGATGACCAAAAGCTGCAGTGGCTGGTCATCATATGACTAAGATCCGTGTCAGGAAAACACAGGTCCTGTTTCCTTATTAATCTTACCTAACTTGTCTGCAAGTGCCCCACTGCCCTCGTCCTGATTATCTTCTCCATTCCCTTGTATAATATGCATGTTAGTACCACTGATCTATAATTTAACGATTTATGTCTGTCTCCTTGCTAAAATTTTCTCACTATATTCACTGTCTTCTAAATCTCTGGCAATTGTCTCACATGCACTGAGGTGCAGGTTTTAACTAGTGGTTCAGTCAGTGCTTGTGATCACTTGTGCAGGATCCATCTATTTAGTTCACTAAAACAAACTTCGTCTCCTGTTGTGCATATAGTGTCCAGTGGCCATTGGTGGACCCTTCGTCTCTGACTCTGGTGTTGCCCTTTCTATTTTTTTTTCTGTTCATCATAACTTTTTCGTTTTTCGTCAGCTCTTCTCTTTCATTCAATCATTTTTTTTACAAAGTCTTTCATTTTCATTTTCCTTCTGTTGTAGCCGAGAAGCAGCTCGGGTCTAACTTTGCTTCTTATGCTGTCATTTTTAAACTGTTGCGAAACTTCTCTTCCCATTCTTGCATATTCGTTTCCGGCTCTTCTGTTCGCCTCTTCGTCATTTTCTGTCTATTTCTTTCTATAGTTTTTTTTACGATTCTTGTACTTCTCTTTTTTTCTCTCTCTGCATCCTTGGTGTGTGTGAGGGGGGAGGGGTTAAGAGGCACCTAAGTTCCCCTGTCTTCTAATAACGTTAATTTTTCCACTATAATCTACCTTGTCCATAATTACTATCGCATTTGCTTTGTCTGTTTCGTAAGGTGAAGTCCAGGATCTTTCCTTAATTCATGGTATAACTTAACAAATCTTTGAGGACAATTGTGTTGGAGAGGGATATTGTGTTTCAGAGGTCTGAGCTGTTTACCTGGAGTTTACCTGGAGAGAGTTCCGGGGGTCAACGCCCCCGCGGCCCGGTCTGTGACCAGACCTGTGCTCAGACCTCTGGAACACAATTGTCATTAAAAAAATTGTTAAGTTATACCATGAATTAAGGAAAGATCCTGAACTTCACCTTACGAAACAGACCAAGCAAATGCGATAGTAATTATGGACAAGGTAGATTATAGTGGAAAAATGAACATGTTATTAGAAGACTGGGGAACTTACGTGCCTCTTAAGGAACTGGAAAGGTGAGTAGGTGGAGTCTGGGTTACGGTGGTGGTGGTGGTGGTGGTGGTGGTGGTGGTGGTGGTGGTGGTGGTGGTGGTGGTGTCGAAGGTGGAATAAGAGAAAGGTGAAGAGAGAGGGAGAGATAGGAAATTGTTGGTGAGGAGAATCTCAGGTATGTGCTTAAATACAAAAAAATGCTCTCAGAAGTTCACTCCACTCACAACCTCCCTCCCCCTCTAAACCAGTAACAATGTTCCCACAAGTTCACTCACAACCTCTTCCTCCCTCTAAACCAATAACAGTATCCTTAAATATTCTGGGATATTGTTTTTATTTTATATTATTTTTATTAAAGTTCGATACACCAGCAGTGTGTTACTACGCCATACTATATGATAGTTACACAGTGGGAACATAAGCTGGCTATGTTTCTCTCTCATATTTCACCACAATGTGCTCAAATCTGTCAGCCTGAGTATATTTCAAAGCATCCTAAAATATTCCATTAAAGATTCATCAGCTATTGGAGCATCAAAGATGGGATAGACTCAGAAGTGTTTCTTTTCGCAGGTGATGTGAAATTAATGAGGAGAATCACATCGGATGAAGACCAAGCAGGACTTCAAACAGACCTGGACAAGCTTGACATCTGGTCTAGCAACTGGCTTCTCGAATTTAACCCCACCAAATGCAAACTCATGAAGATCGGAGAAGGGCAAAAAAGACCGCTGACAGAGTACAGGCTAGGTGGACAAAGACTACAAACCTCATCAAAGGAGAAAGACCTTGGGGTGAGTATAACGCTAAGCACGTCTCCGGAGGCACACATCAACCAGATAACCGCGGCAGCATATGGGCGACTGGCAAACCTAAGATTAGCGTTCCGTTATCTTAAGAAGGAATCGTTCAAAACACTGTACACCGTGTACGTCAGGCCCATACTAGAGTATGCAGCACCAGTCTGGAACCCACACCTGGTCAAGCACGTAAAGAAACTAGAGAAAGTGCAAAGGTTTGCGACAAGGCTAGTTCCACAACTCATTGGTGTGTCCTATGAAGAAAGTTGAGGGAAACAGGACTAACAACACTGGAAGACAGAAGGGTTCGAGGAGACATGATAACAACATACAAAATACTGCGGGGAATCGACAAGGTAGATAGTGACAGGATGTTCCAGAGAGTGAACACAGAAACAAGGGGACACAACTGGAAGCTGAAGACTCAGATGAGTCAAAGGGATGTTAGGAAGCAATTCTTCAGCCATAGAGTAGTTAGGAAGTGGAATAGTCTAGAGAAAGATATAGTGGAGGCGGGAACCATACATAGTTTTAAGACAAGGTATGATAAAGCTCATGGAGCAGGGAGAGCAGAGACCCAGTAGCGGACAGCGAAGAGGCGGGGCTACGAGCTGAGTCTCGACCCCTGCAACCACAATTAGGTGAGTACACACACACACACACACACACACACAAACACACACTGATATACATTATATTTATATATCATTCTAGTAACATTTTAAATATGAAAACTTATAAGTAAATTGACAGGTTTAAAATATATTTATTACATTTATTAATATTTAAAGTATATTTTGTTATAAATCAAGTCAGGTAATAGGATCGTGTTTTTGAAAGTGAGACTGGCAGGGAGGGAGGCTGGCAGGGCGGCAGGCGGGGAGGGAGGCAGGGAGGGAGGCAGGAGGAGGCTGGCAGGGAGGGAGGCTGGCGGGGAAGGAGGCTGGCAGGCAGGGAGGCTGGCAGGCAGGGAAGGAGGCTGGCAGGGAGAGAGGGAGGGAGGCAGGCAGGGAGGGAGGCTGGCAGGCAGGGAGGGAGGCAGGCAGGCAGGGAAGGAGGCTGGCAGGGAGGGAGGGGCATGCAGGGAGGGAGGCTAGCAGGCAGGGAGGAGGGAGGCAGGGAGGGAGGCTGGCAGGCAGGGAGGGAGGGAGGCTGGCAGGAGAGAGGGGGGGAGGCAGGCAGGGAGGGAGGCAGGCAGGCAGGGAAGGAGGCTGGCAGGGAGGAGGGGGGCATGCAGGGAGGGAGGCTAGCAGGCAGGGAGGGAGGGAGGCAGGGAGGGAGGCTGGCAGGCAGGCAGGGAGGGAGGCTGGCAGGGAGGGAGGGAGGCAGGCAGGCAGGGAGGGAGGCAGGCAGGCAGGGAAGGAGGCTGGCAGGGAGGGAGGGGGGCAGGCAGGGAGGGAGGCTAGCAGGCAGGAGGAGGCAGGCAGGAGGGAGGCTGGCAGGGAGAGAGGCTGACAGGGAGGAAGGCAGGCAGGGAGGGAGGCTGACAGGAAGGGAGGCAGGCAGGGAGGGAGGCAGGCAGGGAGGGAGGCAGGCAGGGAGGGAGGCTGACAAGGAGGGAGGCAGGGAGGAAGGCAGGCAGGGAGGGAGGCTGGCAGGGAGGGCTGGCAAGGAGGGAGGCAGGCAGGGAGGGAGGCTGACAGGGAGAGAGGCTGACAGGGAGGGAGGCAGGCAGGGAGAGAGGCTGACAGGGAGGAGGCAGGCAGGGAGGAGGCAGGCAGGGAGGGAGGGGCAGGCAGGGAGGGAGGCTGGCAGGCAGGGAGGGAGGCAGGCAGGGAGGGAGGCTGGCAGGAGAGAGGCTGACAGGGAGGGAGGCAGGCAGGGAGGAGGCTGACAGGGAGGGAGGCAGGCAGGGAGGGAGGCAGGCAGGGAGGGAGGCAGGCAGGAAGGAGGCTGACAGGGAGGGAGGCAGGCAGGGAGGAGTCAGGCAGGCAGGGAGGAGGCAGGCAGGGAGGAAGGCAGGCAGGGAGGAGGCAGGCAGGGAGGGAGGCAGGCAGGGAGGGAGGCAGGCAGGGAGGAAGCTGGCAGGGAGGAGGCAGGCAGGGAGGGAGGCTGACAGGGAGAGGCTGATAGGGAGGGAGGCAGGCAGGAGGCTGGCAGGGATGCAGGCAGGGAGGAGGGAGGCAGGCAGGCAGGGAGGCAGGCAGGGAGGCAGGCAGGCAGGGAGGCAGGCAGGGAGGGAGGCAGGCAGGGAGGGAAGCTGGCAGGGAGGGAGGCAGGCAGGGAGGGAGGCTGACAGGGAGAGAGGCTGATAGGGAGGGAGGCAGGCAGGGAGGCTGGCAGGGATGCAGGCAGGGAGGGAGGGAGGCAGGCAGGCAGGGAGGCAGGCAGGGAGGCAGGCAGGCAGGGAGGCAGGCAGGGAGGGAGGCTGGCAGGGAGAGAGGCTGACAGGGAGGGATGCTGACAGGGAGGGAGGCAGACAGGGAGGCAGGCAGGGAGGGAGGCAGGCAGGGAGGGAGGCTGACAGGGAGGGAGACAGGCAGGCAGGGAGGCAGGCAGGCAGGCAGGGAGGCAGGCAGGCAGGGAGGAGGCAGACAGGGAGGGAGGCAGACAGGGAGGAGGCTGGCAGGAGGGAGGCTGGCAGGGAGGAGGCAGGCAGGGAGAGAGGCTGACAGGGAGAGAGGCTGACAGGGAGGGAGGGAGGCAGGCAGGGAGGGAGGCAGGCAGGCAGGAGGGAGGCTGGCAGGGAGAGAGGCTGACAGGGAGGGAGGCAGGCAGGGAGGGAGGCTGACAGGGAGGGAGGCAGGCAGGGAGGCAGGCAGGGAGGGAGGCAGGCAGGGAGGGAGGCTGACAGGGAGGGAGGCAGGCAGGGAGGCAGGCAGGCAGGCAGGCAGGGAGGGAGGCGGGCAGGGAGGCTGGCAGGGAGGGGGGCAGGCAGGGAGGGAGGCAGGCAGGGAGGGAGGCAGGCAGGCAGGGAGGCTGGCAGGGAGGCAGGCAGGGAGGAAGGCTGGCAGGGAGGGAGGGGTGTCAAGCAAGCTATCACTGGCTGCCTGACCACCGCCTCAGGTGATTTCCCAAGTGTTCCTGAGTGACCAGGTAACGTTGTGAGGTAATAATAAGTGTGTCTGGCTTCCCACGCAGTAAGTGCTCACACACTGTGGTTGTCGCAACTGCTCTGGCGGTTTCTACAATACCAGGCTTCCAAATATATCTTGTTTTTGGTGAATTATTCCTGAATGGAAGATAACTGTTAGTGACTACTCTAACTTCACGTATTATTTAACCTGTGGAGTGTTAGCAGAATGTTGTGTGAGGTTATTCCCAGTAGTTAATTAGGTTAGGTTAGGTGTGCCAGGAAACAGGACAAGTGTTTCCTGACGCGGGTCTTAGTCATATGACCCATAGCTGAAGTTTTTGGTCATCAGACCGAGCGAGGCCTTCCGCTGGCTTACCGGTCCACCTCTTTAATAATTATGGTTATGATTGATATTTTTTTTAGTCATTAATCAATGTGTTTCGGCTACGTACTCAGTCATTAATTTACCCTTTTAAATAAGGCATTAGTTTATCCAGGTTTAATAACTGACACATTCCACCCTCCAGGTGTTTTTATTGACTTCATAGACATTTAAATTAGTTTTAAACGTTACCTGTGTATTTCATATAATGTCATGTACCCTTTAATAGTTTCTATTACTATCTACATGTCTATTTTGAATCAGCACTGCTGCCTATTTAATGTAATGTTATGAAGGCTGTTTACTTGCACATTTTGAATCATCAGTGTTTCATTATCTATCTTAAAGAGTACGATCATTTCTAGGCTGTGACCAAATATATTCACAGCAGTGTACATTACTGTACATTTTTATATTAGTACACTTGATTCAACTTACTGGTGAACACTTATAATAATAATAATAATAATAATTTAGTAGTCGCAAGGGATAAGTGGCGCGGTGTTGTATATACAAACCATACCAAGGGTGGGGTTCGAACCCGCGGTCAGAGAGTCTCAAAACTCCAGACCGACGCGTTAGCCACTGGGCCAGCTAGCTTCAATAAGAATCGTCCAACTAGGTATATTTCTACACCAAGGTGTAGAAATATACCTAGTTGGATTAATCTTATTGAAGCTAGCTGGCCCAGTGGCTAACGCGTCGGTCTGGAGTTTTGAGACTCTCTGACCGCGGGTTCTAACCCCACCCGTGGTATGGTTTGTTTGCAATCGTGTCATTACGATTTCGTGAGTCATGTTGTATATACAGGTTTTGAAGTTACCGTGATTTATAATTATAAATTATAATCTTAGTGTGTTCATACGCTAGCTTCTCTCCTGTATTATGTAAAGACCCAGAGGAGTTTGCTAATGATTCAAATGATTTATATGTGTTTTTGAGGTGACAACCTTTTCTCCTTCTTCTATTAGCCTAACAAAGTGGTAGATTTATATTATACAAGCCTTCTTCTATGCTATACACAGTTCTATGCTATACGCATGGATTTTTTTATGAAGATGTCCCCATCGTCGGAGTGAAGCAACAAAAAATATATAGAGACAAGAAAAAACGGCAAGAGGATCGCAATGGAGAGAAATTTGAGATAAATTATGTCTCACGAAATCGCAATGACACGATTGCAAAGAAACCATACCACGGGTGGGAATAGAACCCGCGGTCAGAGAGTCATAAAACTCCAGACCGACGCGTTAGCCACTGGGCCAGCTGGCTACAATAAGATTGTCACTATATTCCTTTTTTCGGGATTTTTGAGTATCTATACCTGGCTTCTATACCTTGCCAGAGAGAGAGAGCTGTATGAGATGGGTGAGGGAGAGAGCTGTATGAGATGAGTGAGAGAGCTGTATAAGACGAGTGAGAGAGAGAGAGAGCTGTATGAGACGGGTGAGAGAGAGAGCTGTATGAGACGAGTGAGAAAGAGAGCTGTATGAGTAGAGAGAGCTGTATGAGACGAGTGAGAAAGAGAGCTGTATGAGACGGGTGAGGGAGAGAGCTGTATGAGACGAGTGAGAAAGAGAGCTGTATGAGGCGGGTGAGGTAGAGAGCTGTATAAGACGGGTGAGAGAGCTGTATAAGACGAGTGAGAGAGAGAGAGCTGTATGAGACGGGTGAGAGAGAGCTGTATGAGACGGGTGAGAGAGAGAGAGAGAGCTGTAAGAGACGAGTGAGAGAGAGAGATGTATGAGACGGGTGAGAGAGAAATAGCTGTATGAGACGGGCAAGAGAGTTGTATGAGACGAGTGAGAGAGAGAGTTGTATGAGACTAGTGAGAGATTGAGAGCTGTATGAGACGAGTGAGAGAGAGAGAGCTGTGTGAGACGAGTGACAGAGAGAGCTGTATGACGTCGTTCCTCCAGTAGTGGCTGGAAAGATACGCTGGAGGGAGGTTAAGTAGTGTTTGGTGTTTGTTGGTAATGTTTAAGCCATGGGTTATTTTTTGGCGAAAGTTTTGTACACTTTTAAGTTGGCCCTGGTATTTATGTGGGGCCTATGTGATACCCACTGCTGTGGTTACGTATTTTATATGGTCTAACTTTAATTAACTAGTAGCAGTGTGCTAGTGAGCTATTTTGTAATATGTGAAATGTGTAGAAGGCAGGTTTTTTGTTGTGTATATTGCTTTGTATTAACCACCTGCTTAACATTTCATATAGTTTACGAAGCTTAGGGTGGCTTATTTTTATATGGCTTTCTTTATACCCCTAGACAAGGTATTTTATTCCTGCCCCCTTACCTCCATGTTAACCTCGCAACATCAAGTAATAGTAACTAAGTTCTACTGGAACGAAACATTTGAATCATTTGTCAATATTCTCACTGCCCTACAAGAATCCTCCAGCTCAGGCAGACAGATGTCAACACAATTGTGAAATCTGCCTTGCGTGATGGAAAATTATTTGGGAAACATAGCTAGGTTTTGTTCTCACTATGTGACTATATAGGGGAGCAGCACGCTTTGAATGTATTCAGCTCTGCTAAATAAAAATGTATTAGACCGATCATCACTACTTATCTCCTGTTAGAAATCTGTCGTGTGTAGTGGAATACGAATGAAAAGCTGCCAACTTTCCCCCCACAATGTAATTATCGTACACAGCAGAATAACAACACACTGGTGTTGATTACTACAATTTTTATTAAAAGTAATTGTGTCTTTTGGTGTCCTCACCTAACGCTTGATCAGGATCGTTGACGACGAAGTCTGCGCTAGACGAGAAGACGCCATGTTGGAGGAAGGCCACTCGACGCCCAACTCCACTATTCTGCAAGCTGCGCCTTAGCCTCCTTCTGCTGCTCCTGTTGTTGCTGCTGCTGGCTTTGATACTGCTGCTGCTGGCTTTGATACTGCTGCTGCTGGCTTTGATACTGCTGCTGCTGGCTTTGATACTGCTGAGTTAGGAGACGGAGGAGGAACTTAATTACTGGACATTATGTGCGACTAGAGAAGTTACATCATGGTGGAAGGGAACTAAATTGTCTTGCCTGAAACTAAGCTACGTAATTCATTGTAGCAAGTTGTATTAGTATATCAAATGTTTCTATAGTATTATATTCAACGGGGAGCGCTAAATCAGTATGGGTCATACAATGCCTGCAGAAGTGAGAGGAAGATACAGACCCTGGTTTTACCTGGGGTTTACCTGGAGTCGCTTCCGGGGGTCACAGCCCCTTCGGCCCGGTCCGAGCAATTGATGAGGCAAGCAACCAAGAGGCCTGGTTGCTTGCCTCATCAATTAAGCTGTTAGTTCCCGCAGTCGAACGTGTGCGCCACAACCCGGTTGGTCGGGAACTGTTTTGAGAAATCTGTCCGAGTTCTCTCCTGAAAACGGCTACGAGTTTGTTGGTAATGTTTATTTTGCATGGAGGGAAGGAGGGCGTCGAAGAGTCGCGGTCTCTTAACGCTTATTGAATTTTCACGGAATTCATCGCTCCCCTGCTTTTCATTGGATGTATCCTGCACCGTCTGCCAAGCCTCTTGCAATAGCTAGGAATCTTCCGAAAGCTTTCGCCTACACAGCAGGCTTCTTCAGTCGAATACAGAGGAGATAACAAAAGCAGCAGAAATGTAAAGATTCCTAACTGCTGCACATATGTCTCACTTATCAACTTGACGGTATTGTATACCATTATCATATTCACACTGTCACACACTGCAACACAACGGTATCTTGGTACAGAGGACATTTTTGACAACTTTATTGCCTGCCAAGTAGTTGCAAACGAGAAGGGTTAGATTTGAGAGACCTACCCAGTAGGTTTGCTAAACTGCCTCTCGTTGACTACGTTCTTCTACTAGTGGGCTCCGTCTATTGTCCTCAAGAGTTTCTCTGCTTCATTGTGACAGTACGTGAGTCTCCATTCTGTTGCTTGAGCTCCACATTGTTCCAGACTATGGAGCAGAACTCCTCTCCAGGCTGAGGGACTGACCACCTCAAAACTACGTCTTCGAGGGTGATGGACTGATTACATCGTCTTTACATCTCTACTGCTTTTGCTGCCTCCTCTGTATTCGACTGAAGAAGCCTGGTGTGTAGGCGAAACATTTTGAACAAGATTGCTAACTGTTACACATGTATCTAAAATCTGCATTTTGTCTGTCTTCAAGAATATCCAAGACTGTGTCGTAATGGTCCAGCAGCTGCAAAATGAAGAAGCAGCTAATTGTGAACCCATGTTGACCAGGATTGTATAATTGCTGTGCTTCGATGTGATTGTTAATCTTGCTTCTCAGAGACCTTTCAAAGATCTTGACAAAGTGGGATGTTAAGGGTATTGGTCTGTAGTTTTTTACATTGATTAACTGCCACCTTTGTGGAGTGGGGCAATAACAGAGGTTTTTAATGACTGTAGAATGATTTCGGTGTCTAGGCCTCTTTATTTAAAGCACGTAATAAAAGTTTCTTGCAATTGATGGTGAATACCGGGTTCCACGAGTCTGGGCCTGGGGTGGAGTGCATGGGCATGCAATCAATTGCTTCTTTGAAGTCAAGTTAGAGTTATATCAGGGATTAGGGAGATGTCTGCAACATTTTGTGTCTCATTCATGAAGAACTGGTTTGGGTCGTCAATCTTAAGGTCGATTAGTGGCACACTGATCACAGAATCGTACTGAGACAAGTATTTTACTCATTTCTTTGTTGTCATCAAAAGCCAGATACTAGATGTGGTTTTTAACTTGGATTTCGATTATGAGAAAAAGTATTTCGGATTTCTGTCAATATCATTTATGGCTTTTAGCTCCCTCTTTCTCTCCTGGACTCTATGTGATGTATTCAGACCACGGTAATGGTGGGGATCAAACCCATGGCGAGTGAGTGAGTTTGTTTGTAATTGTGTAATTACGATTTCGTGAGTGATGTATTTAATTTGAGCTCAACGTTTCTTAATTTTGTAGTCAGTGTTACTTTTCGTTCTTCAGAAAGTTCATTACCTTTGAGGAGTTCGGGTATTCACCGTCTTCGTCTACAGAGGACACGACTCTCTCTTTGCAACCTGCATCTTCTTCTTTGTAACAATATGTCTTGAGCACACCTCTAGTGCCCTTCAGCTTGTCCTCTCGATGTTCTGATTTAGGTCGTCATTTTATCATATTGTCTTCCCAGGGAATTTCAGCAATCCTAGTTGATGCTCTTGTTGAATTTAAAATTGTTGAACATACCCTCATGCTTAAGAGTTTTTTTCTTCTGATTTTTGACTTATGGTTATGCATGTCTGGAGTTTTATTTAGTTGAGGTCTGAGTTAACTGTCTTCAACACTATAATATTCCCAACCAGGTCTTCGATATTAGTGAATGTAAAGTCTGAGGTATTTTATAATCTAGTCGCTTCTGATGTATGATGTCGTAAGACGAACTGTCGCAGAGGTTTAGTAGGTCAATTGTGTGCAATTGTTTATGTGAACTAGTTAATGGGATTCTTTCTGCTATTACAGTCTTTGCTATAATCTTCTATTTTAGGTGTCTTAAACTGAAGTTTCCAAGCATTAGCATATTTGGGGTTGAGTTAGGTAGGTCTTCAAAATAATGCTCAATTTTCAAAGGTTTTTGTTTGAACAACTTTGGTCGACGAAAAGTCACTTAAATCAATATATTGAGATGCTGCACATGTTTTATTTACTTACTCATCGCTTGTTGCATTGAGGGTCATGTTGCTGACCTGCTCGACCCACACCCTTGCTCCATCAGTGTTGCGTAGAGTACGAAGGAGAGAGTTAGGGAAGGGATGAGTATAAGGGAGAGTATGATTGTCTTGAAGAGAGTTAGCGTGTGCTAAGAAGTGAGAGAATGTGTTCGGGAATGGGTTGGTTTTAAACAAGAGGTTGGCATGTGGGAGAGTGTTGACGTCCTGGTAGGTGTGGGGGAGAGTGGGAACATTCTTGAGGGTGAAGGCGTCTGGTTGGATATGTGGCGGGGTGTTGTCCAGGCGCCCATGTGGTATACGATGTAATTCCAGAATGTAGCCGTCCTGGGTGGTGACATGGTGCACTTCTACCGGGTACCCGCGGACCCTGATCAGCTCCGGCTGCAGAGAAGAACTTATGTCAGCATTACAATACACGATGTAACCAGTGGAAATATAATTAGGACACAGATTAAACCCAACTAAGAGCACCGGCCCAGATAACATCCCGTCTAAGTTCCTAAAAGATGGTGCCTCTGAATTGCCAATCCCCATTGCTCACATAATAAATTTGTCCACCACTAATAATGTACCAGAGGGGTTCAAGGAGGCCAGAGTTACTGTTATCTTCAAGAAAAATAGTAGGTCTGATGTCAGCAACTATAGGCCTGTTAGTATACTCAGTGTAATATCCAAAATTCTAGAGAGGGAGGTGTACTGTCAAGTACTTAAGTATCTTAATGACAACAACATTCTTCATAGTTACCAATCAGGCTTTAGGAGCTCTTACTCAACCGACACCTCCCTAATTAATCTGATGGATTACATGAGAACTGAAATATCGATAGGGAACCTCATAGGAATAGTAACCTTAGACTTGCAAAAGACCTTCGATAATGTCAACCACAATATATTATGTAAGAAACTTCAAGCTTTCTGCATAGGTTCCACAGACTGGTTCAAGTCCTATCTTAGCAACAGGACACAATTTGTCAAAATCAACAAAACAGAATCAGAACCCCTGCTGTATGCGGACGACAGTGCTCTGTTAGTGTCAGGTAAAGACCCACTTGGGTCACAGTGTGACTTTGTAAATGGTCCAAGTTGGACCGAAACGTCGTGGTAAGCTCCTCTCTCCTACATGCGGGTTATTTGTGTATCACGCCACTATACATACTCGTTTCTTAGCTGTCTATGTACTAGTACTGAAGAAGTCACTCGTGGAGAAGCGTTTCCTCAATAAATGACTTAAACTGTGCATCAGTGTCTTTATTTACATATTGTCTGTATTACCATACTTTTCCAGTTTTGTCTTCCCTCATTCAACGTCTTACAAGAGAATGTAAGTTAAGGGCTATCATCCATTTTTATTTGAACAAATTCTTATGTTGTGGTCTAATTTTGTCGTTCTCAGTATGTTCTCAAATGAATTAATATCCATTCATTAGTATAGAGACCACAGGTTTGCACGGCGCCTTGCAGTCTTTGATGAAATGACGAGGATAGTAAAGCTTAGAAATAATCTATTCTAGGAAAGACTAGATTATTTCACTGCTTTGACAGATACAGAGAGCACGTAGGAAGGAGACTGTGATGACGCCATGATTTGTCCTGGTGTCGTGGTGTGAGTAGATATGGAGAAGATGATATTGACTGGTAAGTTTGCGGTAAACTTTGAAGCGTAGTTCTTGATCAGATTTGCAGAGAACATCGGGGAAAGGTAGAGAGCCATCAACTTCCTCTTCAAGTGTAAAGTGGATACAGGGCTCGACATGGTTGAGGTTGGATTGAAGCCCAGGGACGCTGAATCGTCTAAGAGTATGCCGAAGCTAGGTGACTAACGAGGGAATAATACGGGAAAAACTCTTGGCTTCGAGATGTTTCATGTGTACGTTCGCCAGGACAGCACTTAATGGTGTACCCACAGTTAGACCGAAAGTCTGCAAAGTGAATTATCAAAAGAAAATCAGTTAAACACAACACATACTTCAATGAGACCTACAAAGTCGCTGGTTGGAGCAGGGAGGTCGAGGATGTCATCAGTTTTCCGTCGAAGGAGATCGATGGCTTGTACTGTGGGTACTTTAGTAAATAGAGATGTAACGTCTAGGCTGGAGAGCTTATAGTTCGTGATGTTATTGCTTCGAATGCCATTGAGGAGGTCGCTTCTCACGAGGCCGAGTTTTAGACTTCCTTCCTCTGTCGACAGGCTTGCCTGTTGAGATTCCCGTTGTAGACAGTGGGATGCCTCTTAAAATGTCTTCAGGCCTTGTACTTAGCAGCAGCAGCCTCTCGACAACGAAATCCAACCAAGACTGATCTGAAGGCTTCGTTACACACTGCCATTGAGGGATGTACTCGTGTTGAAAATTAAATCTATGTTTAGTGAAGGTATTTGTTTGGTTATCAGTATCACCTTTTAAGAGGAGCATTTCAACCTGAGGCAGAACGTTCCGATCAAAAGACAGGCCAGTTTTCTCTCTTCCACAGCCAGATTGTGACTGATGATTCTACAATTCGTTCTCTCTTTCTCTCTCATTTATTCCGCGCATGGATTAGGCCGCCTAAGAGTTAGAAATTCATAAGTAATAAAAACTCCAGCTCAGCTGGAATGAAACATTTGAAGCTCCCGTAGCTGATGAATCCTTTTAATAGACTTCATGACATTATTATCGTTGCCTTACTAAAGCCTCTAAGCTCAGACTGAAAGATTTCAACTCCATGCATGGTGTCCATTTGGCATGCTGGAATATGACAGAACACAGAGCTTGTTCCCGCTGTTTAACTATCATTGTAAACATCAGATAGCAGCACATTACTGATATATAGTTTTCTAAAGAAAAATTTCTAATTTTTTCTTATTTCGATATACCGAACGACATGTCTTTCATAAAACCTTATTAAAATAATGGATATGGGAGTGATGAAGATTGGGTTACTAACCCAGAGGCTTAGTAACCCAATAAGGTCAGTGCGTCATCGAGGACTGTCCTTATTATTTCTATTGAGGGCCTTTAAACTTCTCCCCCAGGATGCCACTCACAACAGTCGGCTAACACCCACGTACCAGCTTACTGTATGGTGGTTCGTGGCTCGGCTGACAGCGTACTCACCACGGACACTCATACACTGAGTGTCCGTAGGTGGAAACGTTAGGCACGTTTCCCAACACCTGCTGCCCCTATTCACCTAGCAGTAAGTAGGTACCTGGGTGTTAGTCGACTGGTGTGGGTCGCATCCTGGGGGACAAGACTGAAGGATCACAATGAAAATAAGACAAACAGTCCTTGATGACGCACTTTCTTGGGTTATCCTGGGTGCCTAACCCTCCCGACCCTGGGTTATCCTGGCTAACCCTCAGGGTTAAAAATCCTAACAGTGACAGGTGACAGGTGACAGGTGTAAGGCAACATGACTAGGTTTCTCAGCGTGCGAGCCGAGGCCGCTACCATGTGAGCCACAATCACTATGACCGGAGCTTACTGACTGTTATATATTGCGATGGGAAGATGGACAAGAAATACAGGACTAAAACGAATATAAGACAAGTTTAAAAAAGGTAGACTTTACCGCGGTGAGGTGAGTGTATGGATGTTCTGGCAGAGTGCGTCGTGGACGGGAATGATCAACACCTGGTATGTAAGGGTCGACACTGTCTCTCCTCCCCACCACAACCTCCACCATCAACACCATCAACACCAGTAGATAGTGTGAGCTGCGTCGCGTCATTGTGGTGACAGTGACTGATGTTCTCTGTGAACAAGTCACGATGTATAACACACCAACTGAAAAACGAATTTTGGAACAATCATGAGGAAACTAGTCGAGTCAAATATAGACAAACTTAAGGGCTCCGAGGCACCAGAGATTGATGGAATCCAAAATAACAAAATATCCAAAATAAGTCAGTGATATATGTCCACCAGAAACTTACTGTAGAGAAAGTTGTAAGAAATGAGGTAGAAAGTTTATCACAAATATCAAGTAGGTTTAATATGGTTGACAGGCAGAGAATATTTGGAAGGCGGAGATTGGGGGCGAAGGGGCGTAGATGGTTGTTAAAGAAACATAAGCAAACGTTGTATTATTTACTAGTTTTTTTAAACATCAGTGTGATTAGGAAATGGAAAGCGGGTGAGCTCTGGTGGAAAGAAATTGAAAATCTAAATGAAGTTATTGTAACTGTTTATAAATCGCCAGAAATAGCTTCCCATAGGTGTGAGCACAGCTCAGACCTCTGCAACACAAGCAGCTTCCCAGAGGTGTGAGCACAGCTCAGACCTCTGCAACACAAGCAGCTTCCCATAGGTGTGAGCACAGCTCAGACCTCTGCAACACAATTGTCCTCAAAGATTTGTTAAGTTATACCATGAATTAAGGAAAGATCCTGAACTTCACTTTACGAAACATGCAAAGCAAATGCGATAGTAATTATGGACAAGGTAGATTATAGTGGGAAAAATGAACATGTTATTAGAAGACGGGGGAACTTACGTGCCTCTTAAGACGGTGAAAGGCCGTCTGTTGACATCTTTTATATACCATAAACCTTCGTCAAGGATTTACTGATTTGTGAAAGTAATAAATATCTGTACCCCACAAAGGAACACTCAGGTGCTTACTACAAACAAAAAGATACTACAAAAACAGCTGTAACCTTACAAAAAAAAAAATGTTTAAAAGGCTTGCGGTATAATGATTTTATAGTGTTATTGCAAGTTACTACGCAGAAAGAAAGAGGATATCATGTTGTATGTTTGTTTTGACGTAGGAGGGAAAAAAAATTAGCTTCTCTTTCTCTTGTATTTCAAGGCACTAAAATTCCCCTCCATTATTTTTATTATTATTATTATTATTATTATTATTATTATTATTATTATTATTATTATTATTATTATTATTATTATTATTATTATTATTATGTTTATTAGTATTTTGAGACGTTCTTTTTGATAATTTGATATTGGAAATGTAAAATTTTAGATGGGAACAACAATATAAAAATGTTTGTGAGAGAGAGAGAGAGAGAGAGAGAGAGAGAGAGAAGAGAGAGAGAGAGAGAGAGAGAGAGAGGAGGGGGAGGGAGAAAGAGATAACACTAATAATTAATATATGAAGTTTTGATTGAACTTTGTATAGAAAGGGGTTTGGTTATAGGTAACACATATTTTAAGAAAAAGAGTATAAATAAGTATACAAGATATGATGTAGGGCGAAATGACAGTAGTTTGTTGGACTATATATTGGTAGATAAAAGACTGTTGAGTAGACTTCAGGATGTTCATGTTTATAGAGGGGCCACAGATATATCAGATCACTTTTTAGTTGTAGCTACAGTGGGAGTAAAAGGTAGATGGGATACAAGAAAAATGGAAACAACAAGTAAGAGAGAAGTGAAGATTTATAAACTAAAGGAGGAGGCAGTTAGGGTAAGATATAAACAACTGTTGGAGGACAGATGGGCTAGTGAGAGTATAGGCAATGGGGTAGAAGAGGTATGGGGTAAGTTTAAGAATGTAGTGTTAGAGTGTTCAGCAGATGTTTGTGGTTATAGGAAAGTGAGTGCAGGAGGGAAGAAGAGCGATTGGTGGAATGAGGATGTAAAGAGAGTAGTAAGAGAGAAAAAGTTAGCATATGAGAGGTTTTTACAAAGTAGAAGTGATGAAGGAGGGAGGAGTATATGGAGAGAAAAAGAGAGGTTAAGAAAGTGGTGAAGCAATGTAAAAAGAGAGCAAATGAGAGAGTGGGTGAGATGTTATCAACAAATTTTGTTGAAAATAAGAAAAAGTTTTGGAGTGAGATTAATAAGTTGAGGAAGCCTAGAGAACAAATGGATTTGACAGTTAAAAATAGGAGAGAAGAGTTATTAAATGTAGAGTTAGAGGTATCGGGAAGATGGAGGGAATATTTTGAGGAATTTTTAAATGTTGAGGAAGACAGGGAAGCTGTGATTTCGTGTATAGGGCAAGGAGGAATAACATCTTATAGGAGTGAGGAAGAACTAGTTGTGAGTGTGGGGGAAATTCGTGAGGCAGTGGGTAGAATGAAAGGGGGTAAGGCAGCTGGGATTGATGGGATAAAGATAGAAATGTTAAAGGCAGGTGGGGATATAGTTTTAGAGTGGTTAGTGTTTTTAATTAATAAATGTATGGAAGAGGGTAAGGTACCTAGGGGTTGGCAGAGAGCGTGTATTGCTCCTTTGTATAAAGGCAAAGGGGACAAAAGAGTGTGCAAAAATTATAGGGGAATAAGTCTGTTGAGTATACCTGGTAAAGTGTATGGTAGAGTTATTATTGAAAGAATTAAGAGTAAGACGGTGAGCAGGATAGCAGATGAACAAGGGGGCTTTAGGAAGGGTAAGGTGGGGGGTGTAGACCAATTGTTTGTGTCACATATACCATATGTAATATACCAGCCTTTATATGTAAGATCCCTTGAACCTGTGACGCTCCTTTATGACGTCACAATACCCACTGATGTGAGAGGCGTCCACCCTGGCATTGCTCTCATTCCCGCGCTAGGCATACAACTGAACAGAAGCGGCTGAGTACTATTCCTCTCTTACTTAATATATCCTGTTACCACCCACAAGGAGTTTCCCTTTGACTACCTTTTGTCTCCAAGAACCCCACGTGATAAATGGTGACAGCGATGGGCCCGTAATTGGTTATTGAAAGCGGTGAAAAGTTTTTACGAGGATAGTGAGGCTCAGGTTAGAGTATGTAGGCGAGAGGGAGATTATTTCCCAGTAAAAGTAGGCCTTAGACAAGGATGTGTGATGTCACCATGGTTGTTCAATATATTTATAGATGGAGTTGTAAGAGAAGTGAATGCGAGGGTCTTGGCAACAGGTGTGGGGTTAAAAGATAAAGAATCTAACACAAAGTGGGAGTTGTCACAGTTGCTCTTTGCTGATGACACTGTGCTTTTGGGGGATTCAGAAGAGAAGTTGCAGAGGTTGGTGAATGAGTTTGGTAGGGTAAGTAAAAGAAGGAAATTAAAAGTGAATATAGGAAAGAGTAAGGTGATGAGAATAACAAAAAAATTAGATAACGGAAGATTGGATACAAGATTGGAGGGAGAGAGTATGGAGGAGGTGAATGTGTTCAGATATTTGGCAGTGGATGTGTCAGCAGATGGGTATATGAAGGATGCGGTGAATCATAGAATTAACGAGGGGAAAAAAGTGAGTGGTGCACTGAGGAGCTTGTGGAGACAGAGATCTTTATCCATGAAAGCAAAGAGGGGAATGTATGAGAGTATAGTTATACCAACACTCTTGTATGGGTGTGAGACATGGGTTGTGAATATTGCAACAAGGAGAAGGCTGGAGGCAGTGGAGATGTTGTGTCTTAGGGCAATGTGTGGTGTGAATATAATGCAGAGAATCCGTAGTTTGGAGATTAGGAGGAGGTGCGGGATTACCAAAACTATTATCCAGAGAGCTGAGGAGGGGTTGTTGAGATGGTTTGGACATATAGAGAGGATGAACCAAAATAGAATGACTTCGAGAGTGTATAAATCTGTTGTGGAGGGAAGACGGCGTAGGGGTCGGCCTAGAAAAGGTTGGAGGGAGGGGGTATAGGAGGTTTTGTGTGCGAGTGGCTTGGACTTCGAGCAAGCGTGCGTGAGCGTGTTAGATAGGATCGAATGGAGACAAATGGTTTTTAGGACTTGACGTGCTGTTGGAGTGTAGGCAAGGTAACATTTATGAAGGGTTTCAGGAAAACCGGCAGGCCGTACTTGAGTCCTGGAGTTGGGAAGTACAGTGTCTGCACTCTGAAGGAGGGTTGTTAATGTTGCAGTTTAGTAGCTGCAGTATAAGCACGCCTCTGGCAAGACAGTGATAGAGTGAATGATGATGGAAGTTTGTCTTTCTCGAGCCACCCTGCCTTGGTGGGAAACGGCCTATGTGTTAAAAAAAATGAAGTTTTGTAGAGATCAATAAACTCAGTATTGAGAACTTCAAAGATTATGTAGCAGAAAGAGTGGACAGAGGACAGAACCGGGTAATAACAGCTATAATTGTCAATGCTCCAGGGAACACAGGAGGGCAAAGACAAGAGAATGCGGAAGCAGTCACACAGATGCAGGAGGAACTAACACGGGGAGCAAAATCAACCAATTATCATAGAAGATTATAATTACGCAAGTGACTGGGAGAACTGGAATAATACAGACTTCCATGAACACGAGAGAACGAAGAACTCGAAAAAGACGATTTCTTAATTACCTCAAGAAGGTGAAGAAGTTGGCGGAGTTTTAAACTGAGAATGAAAGCCGAGTTAAAGGCACAAGAGAACTTTTCCCTTCGGATAAAGAATATTGGAACGATAGAATTAGTTAAAAATATAAGAGAGTAAATGGTACAAGTGTTAGGAACACACACAAACACTGTTTGAGAGGCGAGAAATAGGTACTCGTGAACATAGCTGAAAGTGACAGATTGTGACAGGGGTATCAGGAAGTAGTTCTTCAGCCTGAGGATGATCAGAAGGTGGAATAACCTCGACGTCTTCGTCGAGGTTATTCCAGGCTCAATACATAGATTTAAGAGCAGGTACGGCAGGGTCTATGAGGCTATGAGAGAGTTAACCTGACAAGAAACAACCTGAGAGGCGGTGCAAGGAGCTAGAGCTCGATTTCTACAGCTACATGAAGGTGACTGCATATAGGTAAACACACACACTTGATGTAGACAGACGTCACCCATCACTACTACTACTACTACTAATAATAATAATAATTTCTACAAGTACATGACACAACTTATACATACCATAGTTGACATCAGTGACATACTAAATAGAAAGCCCCTGGTTATGCAAAGCATTTCTGGCAATATAGGGTACCTACTTACTGCTAGGTGAACAAGGGCAGCAGGTATAAGGAAACACGCCCAATGTTTCTATCCGTACCGGGGATCGAACCACGGACACTGAATGTGTGAGATGAATGCGCTACGGGACACTTGTAAAATAGTTTGCATGATGGAAGAAAATGTTTACACGACGGTAGAAGAAAAAAGATAAAAAAATCAATGTTTTCACGTCATCAAAACAGAGGACAAGTGGATGGTTGTAGAGAAGACTAGTGGATGGTTGTAGAGAAGACTAGTGGATGGTTGTAGAGAAGACTAGTGGATGGTTGTAGAGAAGACTAGTGGATGGTTGTAGAGAAGACTAGTGGATGGTTGTAGAGAAGACTAGTGGATGGTTGTAGAAACTAGTGGATGGTTTAGAAAGACTAGTGGATGGTTGTAGAGAAGACTAGTGGATGGTTGTAGAGAAGACTAGTGGATGGTTGTAGAGAAGACTAGTGGATGGTTGTGGAGAAGACTAGTGGATGGTTGTAGAGAAGACTAGTGGATGGTTGTAGAGAAGACTAGTGGATGGTTGTAGAGAAGACTAGTGGATGGTTGTAGAGAAGACTAGTGGATGGTTGTAGAGAAGACTAGTGGATGGTTGTGGAGAAGACTAGTGGATGGTTGTAGAGAAGACTAGTGGATGGTTGTAGAGAAGACTAGTGGATGGTTGTAGAGAAGACTAGTGGATGGTTGTAGAGAAGACTAGTGGATGGTTGTAGAGAAGACTAGTGGATATTTGTAGAGATGACTAGTGGATGGTTGTAGAGAAGACTAGTGGATGGTTGTAGAGAAGACTAGTGGATGGTTGTAGAGAAGACTAGTGGATGGTTGTAGAGAAGACTAGTGGATGGTTGTAGAGAAGACTAGTGGATGGTTGTAGAGAAGACTAGTGGATGGTTGTAGAGAAGACTAGTGGATGGTTGTAGAGAAGACTAGTGGATGGTTGTAGAGAAGACTAGTGGATGGTTGTAGAGAAGACTAGTGGATGGTTGTAGAGAAGACTAGTGGATGGTTGTAGAGAAGACTAGTGGGTGGTTGTAGAGAAGGCTCGTGGATGGTTGTAGAGATGACTAGTGGATGGTTGTAGAGAAGACTAGTGGATGGTTGTAGAGAGGACAGGTGGATGGTTGTAGAGAAGATTAGTGGATGGTTGTAGAGAAGACTAGTGGATGGTTGTAGAGAAGACTAGTGGATGGTTGTAGAGAAGAATAATGGATGGTTGTAGAGAAGAATCGTGAATGGTTGTAGAGAAGACTAGTGGATGGTTGTAGAGATGACTAGTGGATGCTTGTAGAGAAGACTAGTGGATGGTTGTAGAGAAGACTAGTAGATGGTTGTAGAGAAGGCTCGTGGATGGTTGTAGAGAAGACTAGTGGAATGTTGTAGAGAAGACTAGTGGATGGTTGTAGAGAAGACTAGTGAATGGTTGTAGAGATGACTAGTGGATGGTTGTAGAGAAGACTCGTGGATGGTTGTAGAGAAGACTAGTGGATGGTTATAGAGATGGCTAGTGGATGGTTGTAGAGAAGACTAGTGGATGGTTGTAGAGAAGACTAGTGGATGGTTGTAGAGAATACTAGTGGATGGTTGTAGAGATCACTTGTGGATGGATGTAGAGATGACTAGTGGATGGTTGTAGAGATGAGTAGTGGATGGTTGTAGAGAAGACTAGTGGATAGTTGTAGAGAAGACTAGTGGATGGTTGTAGAGAAGACTAGTGGATGGTTGTAGAGAAGACTAGTGAATGGATGTAGAGAAGATTAGTTAATGGTTGTAGAGATTACTAGTGGATGGTTGTATAGAAGACTAGGTGGTGGTTGTAGAGAAGACTCGTAGATGGTTGTAGAGAAGACTAGTAGATGGTTGTAGAGATGACTAGTGGATGGTTGTAGAGAAGACTAGTGGATGGTTGTAGAGAAGACTAGTGGATGGTTGTAGAGAAGACTATTGGATGGTTGTAGAGAAGACTAGTGGATGGAAGTAGAGAAGACTAGTGGATGGTTGTAGAGAAGACTAGTGGATGGTTGTACAGAAGACTAGTGGATGGTTGTAGAGAAGACTAGTGGATGGTTGTAGAGAAGACTAGTGGATGGAAGTAGAAAAGACTAGTGGATGGAAGTAAAGACTAGTGGATGGTTGTGTTGTGAATTATGCCCTTGCCCAACATTTCATAGTGTAATATTCCATTACAAGGTTTCACTTAATATTATATAGCGGATTTCTACACTAATAGCTAAAGTATAGATTTCCGACTTTATATTATTATCTGTCCTCATGTATCATGATACTGGGATGTTACCTTTTATTTTTATATTTGTTAATGTTAATGTATTGAATTTTATTCGTTAGGCATTCATTATGTGTGGTTTAGGCAGAGTGGGAGACCACTAGTTGGAGTGCCACTAGTTGGAGTGCCACTAGTTGGAGTGCCGGATACTTGTTTGGATACTGGCCGGTCTCCCTCTAAGTCACGTGACCCGACCTGACATTAGCTTACCACGTCTTGGTATAGCCAGAAGGTTAACTCACTACTACAAGAGTAGTCATACGCTTTCTTCTGAGTTGGCTTGGGAAGTTATTCTACCCTTAAGAGGTTCTGTTAGTCCCTAGTATGGTTTGAACATTGTCTATTCATCCACGACTTATGGTGATAGATGTATTAGCCGAGATTTTGGTCGGTCTTTACTGTAACAAAGACTTCTGGAATACTGTGTATTTAATACATCTCTGCCTTTATTGAGGCAATAGTCTCTGTTATCGTATTGCGAAACTTTCATATAAAATATTAATTGTATAGAACTCATGTCATTGAGTATGCTTATTGTTTAGAAACACTTACAAGTAAAGTCCTATGTCGACTCCTTTCGTATAAAGTGTATCTTGATGTATTACACTGCAAAAGAGAGAACATTATATCATTCACTGAATAATTATATGAATTATTTTATATTAAATGTCAAAATTTTACTTAGATGGATCAATCTCCTAAAAAATACCCTTATACTAAAATGATTTTCTCTAACGGTGAAAAGACCAAAGCTTAATTAAATATCTTGTTACAAGGGGGCCAAAACAGGCCTAGAGATAAGGCCCTTATCGTAACAGGTTGTAGAGACGACTAGTGGATAGATGTAGAGACGACTAGTGGCTGGAAATAGAGAAGACTAGTGGCTGGAAGTAGAGAAGACTAGTGGCTGGAAGTAGAGAAGACTAGTGGCTGGAAGTACAGAAGACTAGTGGCTGGAAGTAGAGAAGACTAGTGGCTGGAAGTAGAGAAGACTAGTGGCTGGAAGTAGAGAAGACTAGTGGCTGGAAGTAGAGAAGACTAGTGGCTGGAAGTAGAGAAGACTAGTGGTTGGTTGTAGAGAAGACTAGTTGTTGGTTGTAGAGAAGACTAGTTGTTGGTTGTAGAGAAGACTAGTTGTTGGTTGTAGAGAAGACGACAAAAACGAACAAAATCAAGCAAGGAAAATAAGCATTGATAGAAACATTCAATGAAGTGTAACTTTGAAGAATTAGACGGGAACAAGGACAGTATAACAAATGCAAAAAGCACTACAAAAACAGAAATGGATCAGAATTGATAAAAAAAAATCATTTGGAAGATAGAGGAGAAAGATTAGATGAGCACAAAACAAAATAAGAATATACTTATACAGGAATGAGTAAATAATTCAGACTTGGGGAACAATCTTGATAAAATTACTTTTATCAAGACTGATGGACTGAAGACGTCGACTCCAGGCCGAGGGAATGATTACCTCAAATTCCTCCTCCTCATCTTTGACCGTTCTTGTCAGTATTGGACTGAAGAAGCCACTGGCTGCCGAAACAATTCTAGAGTAAAAGATTTCCAAATGTTGTACAAGTGTCTGCTGTATAACCCTTGGGGTTTAGCGCTTCTATTTGATTATAATAATGTACAAGTGTCTCAATAAAAGGTTTTTTAAACAATTGATAGAAAGTAACAACTGCAACAGATGTTACAGGTGTGGTGATGTTACAGGTGTTGTGATGTTACAGGTGTGGTGATGTTACAGGTGTGGGGATGTTACAAGTGTGGTGATGTTACAAGTGTGGTGATGTTACAAGTGTGGTGATGTTACAAGTGTGGTGATGTTACAAGTGTGGTGAGTTACAGTGTGGTGATGTTACAAGTGTGGTGATGTTACAGGTGTGGTGATGTTACAGGTGGTGATAGTTACAGGTGTGGCATGAGTTAGCAGGTGATGGTGGATGTTAAAGTTGGTGATAGTTACATGTGTGGTGATTTCAAGGTGGATGAGTATACTAAGTTGGTGATATTACAAGTGGGGTGATAGTTACAATGTGATGAGTGTTACAGGTGCGGTGATCGTTAATAGTGTTGGCATGATTTAAATGTGGTGATTACGAAATGTGGTGGAGTGCTACAAGTTGCGTGATGTTACACGGTGGGACGTACAAGGGGGATAGTTCAAACCAATTGGTGACTGCTTCCGCTGTGGTGAGTCTACAGGTGTGGTGATGTACTCCACACTGTCAGGGAGTTCAGTTGAGTGATTTACAAGGTGTGGTCGACTGTTACATATGGTGTAGTGATGTTATATGAGGTGGATTTACAAGTGTGGTGATATTACAGGTGTGGTGATATTAGAAAGTGTGGATGTGTTACAAGTGTGGTGATGATTACAAGTGTGGTGATGTTACAGGTGTGGTGATGTTACAGGTGTGGTGATGTTACAGGTGTGGTGATGTTACAAGTGTGGTGATGTTACAAGTGTGGTGACTTACAAGTGTGGTGATGTTACAAGTGTGGTGATGTTACGTGTGGTGATGTTACAAGTGTGGTGATGTTACAAGTGTGGGGATGTTACAAGTGTGGTGACGTTACAAGTGTGGTGATGTTACAGGTGTGGTGATGTTACAGGTGTGGTGATGTTACAGGTGTGGTGATGTTACAAGTGTGGGGATGTTACAAGTGTGGTGATGTTACAGGTGTGGTGATGTTACAGGTGTGGTGATGTTACAAGTGTGGTGATGTTACAAGTGTGGTGATGTTACAAGTGTGGGGATGTTACAAGTGTGGTGACGTTACAAGTGTGGTGATGTTACAAGTGTGGTGATGTTACAGGTGTGGTGATGTTACAGGTGTGGTGATGTTACAGGTGTGGTGATGTTACAGGTGTGGTGATGTTACAAGTGTGGTGATGTTACAAGTGTGGTGATGTTACAAGTGTGGTGATGTTACAAGTGTGGTGATGTTACAAGTGTGGTGATGTTACAAGTGTGGTGATGTTACAAGTGTGGTGATGTTACAAGTGTGGTGACGTTACAAGTGTGGTGATGTTACAAGTGTGGTGATGTTACAAGTGTGGTGATGTTACAAGTGTGGTGATGTTACAAGTGTGGTGATGTTACAAGTGTGGTGACGTTACAAGTGTGTTGATGTTACAGGTGTGGTGATGTTACAAGTGTGGTGATGTTACAAGTGTGGTGATGTTACAAGTGTGGTGATGTTACAAGTGTGGTGATGTTACAAGTGTGGTGATGTTACAAGTGTGGTGATGTTACAAGTGTGGTGATGTTACAAGTGTGGTGATGTTACAAGTGTGGTGACGTTACAAGTGTGGTGATGTTACAAGTGTGGTGATGTTACAAGTGTGGTGATGTTACAGGTGGTGATGTTACAAGTGTGGTGATGTTACAAGTGTGGTGATGTTACAAGTGTGGTGATGTTACAAGTGTGGTGACGTTACAAGTGTGGTGATGTTACAAGTGTGGTGATGTTACAAGTGTGGTGATGTTACAAGTGTGGTGACGTTACAAGTGTGGTGACGTTACAAGTGTGGTGATGTTACAAGTGTGGTGATGTTACAAGTGTGGTGATGTTACAAGTGTGGTGATGTTACAAGTGTGGTGACGTTACAAGTGTGGTGATGTTACAGGTGTGGTGATGTTACAGGTGTGGTGATGTTACAAGTGTGGTGATGTTACAAGTGTGGTGATGTTACAAGTGTGGTGATGTTACAAGTGTGGTGATGTTACAAGTGTGGTGACGTTACAAGTGTGTTGATGTTACAGGTGTGGTGATGTTACAAGTGTGGTGATGTTACAAGTGTGGTGATGTTACAAGTGTGGTGATGTTACAAGTGTGGTGATGTTACAAGTGTGGTGATGTTACAAGTGTGGTGATGTTACAAGTGTGGTGATGTTACAAGTGTGGTGACGTTACAAGTGTGGTGATGTTACAGGTGTGGTGATGTTACAAGTGTGGTGATGTTACAAGTGTGGTGACGTTACAAGTGTGGTGATGTTACAAGTGTGGTGATGTTACAGGTGTGGTGACGTTACAAGTGTGATGATGTTACAAGTGTGGTGACGTTACAGAAGACCTGGAACCTATGTAAATATGTTCTCGAAGGACGCAAAGAAATATTAGGTAAACAAATAGCAAAAAGAACTTGGATAACATAGACAGGTTAAGCGAAGTGTGTGATGGATGGATGACAGAATTATAATATTGATAAAAGTATAATAATAGAAATGAAAAAAAAAAAACGATTTTATATAGAGCCACATGAAGAATATAGCGAGTAACCAAACACTAAAGAAAACTAAAAGACTCATGTTCTAGTAATTACTTAATTAGGGGCCTAAATAAGGTTTTAATAAAAACTTATTTAAATGTAAATGAAAAAGTTAGATATACAACTGCAATTAATTCTTCTAAATTATTGTTAGCATAAATTTATAATATTGTTGGTAGAATTACCGATAATATGTTAGGTAAAAAGGACACAAGTGCGACTAATTCGACACGGACAGTGACACGGACATTGACACGGACGGTGACACAGGAACCACAGAGCAGATAAACACGTATCACCAACCAACTACTGATACATACTGACTTCCTCTTGTTGAAGTCTAAGAGATTGTAATATAACCCCCCCCCCCCCACCCCATCCTCTCCCACGGAGTTTCAGTTATGTAGTTAATATTAACTCTACCAAAACCCTGCAGGTGGAACTCGTATATTTTTTCTTTTACATAATGCAACGTGTAAGTTTTATTTATGTTTATTAATATAGAAGGGAAAATGGATTTTTAACAAGGTTATTATTGATAAATTAGACACACGTGCAACACTTGGGTATCTTTATTGAGGAAACGTTTCGCTACACTTTGGTATAGTCAGTCCTATTCCAAGAAGAATGGTGAAGATCAGAAGGAGTTTGAGGTAATCAGTCCCTCAGTCTGGAGTTGTGATCAGTCCATCAGTCTTTTCAAGATTGATGGCTTGATGGACACACGCACACCCTCTCTCTCTTCCTCTACATCTTCCTTCCATCTTCCTCCTTCCTTTTTCTTTCCCTTCCACCTCTTCCCCCTTGCTCTTCCCTCACTTCCCTTTCCCCTCTCTTCCTGTACCCCCTATCCTTCCCCCATCTCTCTCCCCCTCTGTCACTGTTTCCCCCCCCCCTCCTCACTCCCTCTGTGTCCATGTATCGCTTGTAACGGCTTGAAAAAGCTCCTGGAGAGCGAAACGTTGCCACAATAAAATGTCTCATTAGTTGCATTTGTGTCCTTTTACTTAACAGGTATGATAAAGCTTATCGAGCAAGGAAGGAGTAGACTTAGTTGCGACCAGTGAAGAGGAGGGGCCAGGAGCTATAAATAGACCCCTGCAACCACAATTAGGTGAGTACACACACAAGCTACACTTTGCTGCTAAACAGAAAAAACCGGTAAGTTGTGATTGTTATTTAAGAGATTTCATGTTGATATGTGCCATGTTTCCTGTGAGGTGTCAGTCATAATGATTACGTTGTGTCAGTCAAGTAATTTCTACTCTTTGACGGATGATGACCTACTTCGCCATATACTGTGTCCCTGCATAAGAACGTAAGAAAGGAGGAACACTGCAGCAGGCCTACTGGCCCATGGTTGAGGTTTTGTGTAACATTGGTGAGGTTATCTGTATTGTGTGGGGAAGCACTGTGACCTCTCAGTGAAAGTGAACAAACGATGCCCTCTCTCACGCAACTGTACCAGCAGCTTAAGGAGGGTGTAGATGAATGGTTCACAGAACCGACAAGTTGATAAATTAGACACATATGCAACACGTGGGTATCTTTATTGAGGAAACGTTTCGCCAGCCAATGGTTGGCGAAACGTTTCCTCAATAAAGATACCCACGTGTTGCACATGTGTCTAATAGACCAGACAACTTTCACTGGAAACTTAGAGTCCAGTGACTTTCTGGAAGTAATTCAGGACTGCTTTTTTGAAGCAGTGTGTAACAGAACCTACCAGAGGTAATAATCTGCCCGAACCTGGTTTTGACAAAGATTTAGAAAGGACATAAGTAAGTATTGGTTTTCAAACAGAGTGGTCGATCGTGGAACAATCATCCGAGTGGAACAATCATCCAAGTAGAGTAATCGAGACCAGGACCCTGGGTAGCTTTTATGAAGAGACCGGACAAATATATGAGTGGGAGGGGCTGGGTTTGATTGGCGTCGTGGGTACGGGAGTAAATTATTTTGTAGTTCTGAGAAGCAGTTGTTTTGATGAGGATCTGCCTTGGAAATAAATGGTATAGAATACCGACACAATGGAAAAATAAACACATAAGCAGTATAATGTGATCCTTTATTGACAACGTTTCGCCCAAGCAGTGGGCTTTATCTAGTCACAGACAGATCTACCTGGAAAAAGAGGAACATGAGTATTTATATGATTTAGTCAGGTGGAGAATGCTGGGTCAGGTGGGGAAAGCTGCATGTGACAATCTTCAAAGTAGTGTGATAGTTAAAACCTTGGGTAACTTAAAGCACCTGCAGTGTTCCATTCTTGAGTTCTATGTGGGATAGCGATGAAGAAGTTTCTTGGCAATAGGTTCAGCTATGTTGTAGAAGCTGTTGTTCTGGTTGAAGTTGTTGGATATACAAATAAGTGATGATTCCAGGATTCTTCGGTATTGAGTGTTGTCTTCTCTGGCGATGAGTCTTGCGTTTCTGTAGTTGATTAAATGGTTGTGTAAATTTCGGTGTTGAACACAGGCATTTCTTGAGTCGTCAGATCTGCCTGCGTACTGGTGTTCTGAAATGCGTGTTTGGAGGTCTCTGGATGTTTCGCCGATGTATAATTTGCTGCAGTCATTACAAGGAATTGTGTATACCCCTGCAGTGGATTGAAGCTTGTCCTCTCTGTTACTGGTAATGTCCTTGATGGTTGTGGATGTGGAGGTAGATACTCGGAATGAGGTATTGGAAAAAATGTTGGAAACGTGTTTGGCAATTAGGTTGGTCGGGAGGTCTATGTATCTTTTCTATATATATATGGGCACGTTGTACATTATTAAGAAATAAGTTATTATCAGAGATCCTGTCGTCAATGTATCATCTTCAACAGAATCAATAGACAGATATTTCCAGTCAAGACAAGTGTTCCTTAAGTCCATTATAATCGACTGAACGAAAATCGGGGACTTTGACCGTATTATCCTTTTTCTTGTGCGTCAAGCTCTTAAGTGTGTTGATTGTTCTACCTTATTGTATTACTACTACAACTTATATCACTACTACTACTACCACCACTAGTATTACACCTCACTCTGAGCATATATATACCCTCTGTGTCCATTTATTGTTTGTAACGGCTTGACAAAGCTCCTGGAGAGCGAAACGTTGCCACAATAAAATGCCACATTAGTTGCATCTGTGTCATTTTACTTAACATAGTTATATACAATTTCTTCCTCAGACTGCAGCTTATTGTGTCCCAACCTTCAGTCATTGTCATGTATTTAGACCGCTCTGTGTTGGCCTGCTGAGTTGAGTGTGTGTGCGTGCATGTGTAAAGTGTGTGTGTGTGCATGTTTTTTTTTTTTTGTATGTGTGAGAGAGTGTACTCACCTAATTGTGGTTGCATGGGTTGAGTCATAGCTTCTGGCCCCACCTCTTCACTGGTCGCTACTAGGTCCACTCTCTCCCTGCTTCATGAGCTTTTATCATACGTCTTCTTACAGCTATGTATGATACCTGCCTCCACTACATCACTTTCCAGACTATTCCACTTCCTAACACCTCTATGACGGAATAAATACTTCCTAACATCCCTGTGACTCACCTGAGTCTTCAACTTCCAATTGTGACCCCTTGTTGCTGTGTCCCATCTCTGGAACATCCTGTCTCTGTCCACCTTGTCGATTTTTCTCAGTATTTTATATGTCGTTATCATATCACCCCTATCTCTCCTGTCCTCCATTGCCGTTAGGTCGAGTTCCCTTAACCTCTCCTCGTAAGACGTGCCCTTTAGCTCCGGGACTAGTCTAGTTGCAAACCTATGCACTTTCTCTAATTTCTTGACGTGGTTGACGAGGTGTGGGTTCCATACTTGTAATGCATAATCTAATATGGGTCTGACGTACATGGTATACAGAGTCTTGAATGATTCCTTACTGAGGTGTCGAAACGCTATTCTTAGGTTTACCAGACGCCCATATGCTGCAGCAGTTATTTGGTTGATGTGCGCCTCAGGAGATGTACTCGGTGTTATACTCACCCCAAGATCCTTTTCCTTGAGTGAGGTTTACAGACTCTGGCTCTCTAGCCTTGGTGACTTTGCACTTGGTGGTAAACTTAAAGAGCCAGTTGTTGGTCCAGGCTTGCAGCCTCTGTAATCGTATCTGTTCCTTATCCGATTTAATTCTCCGCATTAGCTTCACATCGTCTGCAAACAGGGACACCTCTGAATCTTTCCCTTCCGTCACGTCCTTCACACACATACCAGAAGCAGCTTCGGCCCTATGACTGACCCCGCTCCATACAGGTACCCACACTGACACCTCGTCTCGAACCATCACTTGTTGTTTCCTTCAAGACAGATATTTTCTGATCCATTGCAGTAGTGCCTTTACTGTTATTCCTGCCTGCTCATCTACCTTTTGCACTAATCTCTTGTGTGGAACTGTGTCAAACGCCTTCTTACAGTCCAAGAAAATGCAGTCTACCCACCCCTCTCTCTCTCTCCTGCCTTACTTCTGTCACCTTGTCGTAAAACTCCAGTAGGTGAGTGACACAGGATTTTCCTTTCCTGTAACCGTGCTAGTTGTCGTTGATAAGCTCATTCCTTTCTAGGTGCTCCACTACTCTTCTGATAATCTTCTCCATGACTCTGCATACTACACATGTCAGTGACACTGGTATCGGGTGGGTCTTGGGAGAGATATATAGGTTGTCAAAGACACTCCTTGTAAGGATGGTTACGATATATTTACTTGTCTGCGAGGAGAGATCCCAGCCCCCGTCCGTTCAGCTTATAGGTCTATAACTTGTGTGGGTGCACGCCTATGCGTCGCTATGCACATGCGCTGAGCCTCTGACGTCAGCGGGTATCGTGACGTCACACGCAAAGGGACCAGCTGTATAACTAGGATGAATGCTGGTACACTACACAAGTGTATATATAATACTGACACGACACTGGTCTGTAGTTTAATGCTTCGTGTCTGTCTCCTTTCTTAATGATTGGAACTACATTTGTTGTCTTCCATACCTCAGGTAGTCACCCTGATTAAATAGATGTGTTGAAGATTGTTGTTAGTGGCTCACACAGTGCCTCAGCTCCCTCTCTCAAGACCCCACGGAGAAGTGTGTGTGTGTGTGTGTACTCACCTATTTGTGGTTGCAGGGGTCGAGACTCAGCTTCTGGCCCCGCCTCTTCACTGACGCGTGTGTGTGTGTGTGTACAGTAGTGTGCATATTAATTGAGACAGTGACGAAATAAGACGTTTATTTGAAAAATACACCGCAATGGTATGACAGATAATTGATTTAATCATTGCTACACGCTTTGAAATAGAATCGATCAATGATGAACACATTTTGGCAGGGTCTTCGTCGCGGTACCAGGTCCTGTTTCGCGATCCTGTGTTTGGTTATTGCCCATAGATTCTCAATTGGGTTGAGGTCAGGAGAGTTTCCAGGCCAATTTATAACGTTTATCCCACTCTCTTTGAAGAATGTCAGCATTTTTTTCTGGCAGTTTGGCATGGAGGAAGATCCTGCTGGAAGATGCCTTCTTCATCAGGAAAGTCTCTATCCACAATGGGAAGGAAATGAGTTGCCAGATTGCCTTACATTTGTCACTGGTCATCGTTCCCTCATACAGTACAAGCCTTCCAGAGCCTAGCAGTAAAACTACCCCAAAATATCTTCTTAGGTGGGTGTTTTGGCGCTTGTTGAATGTGTCTATTCCAAAGATTTGCTATTGCAAATGCGCCTCTTCTGAAAATATAACTTTTCTCCATTCATCTGTCGTCCATCCCTTATGATCGAGTTCCCACCACAGCCGTTTTTCTTCATAGCAACAGTCAATAATTGTTTCTTAACTGGCTTTCTGACAGTTCTGCCAACTTCAAGAAACCCTCATCGAACACTTGAAGAATCAATATTTACTCCAGCTGAAACCAAATCTCTCTGTAGATCTTTGCTGGTTTTCTTGAGATCCTTCACACTATTTCTCATAATAACCTTGTCATATTCAGGTGTTGTCTTGCGTTTTCTTCCACATCTTCCTCTACGCAGCGCTCCACAGTCACCAGTGTCGTCACCTCTCGCCGGAATCAGACTAACAGATCGCTAAATTTTTGGCGATCTGTCTGATACTCAAATCAGAATGTTTTCTAAGAGCTGCAATACTTGCAAGCTTCCTAGGTGTAACATCCATCAGCAGTAATTATCAACTGAAAGGGAGATTTGGCGAAACCACATTCACTCATGGTGAACGCTTGCAGGAATAGCCTTACAGAACAACAGCTGTTGTAGCACTGATGAGAGTCGCAGGGTAACACCACAGCTAGATGGTTGCCATAAGTCGGTAGCAAACTCTTTTGAAAAGAAAAGTACCAAAACTACATTAGTTAAGACTAAGACATATTATGAGATAATCACAAAATTTACTCCTCTGCTTAACTAAGTATGGATCCTTCCTGTACCACTTCACTATCCAGGAATGTCCATATACACAGTAACACCTGACAACTCTAAGGCTGAAGAAATACTTCCTAACATCCATGTGATACATCTGAGTTTTCAACTTTCAGCCGTATAATTGTCTTGTTGTTTCTCATCTCTAAAGCAATGTCCATATACACAGTAACACCTGCGGTCGTCCTTACAGCAACACCTGTGGTCGTCCTTACAGCAACACCTGTGGTCGTCCTTACATCAACACCTGCGGTCGTCCTTACAGCAACACCTGTGGTCGTCCTTACAGCAACACCTGTCGTTGTAGAGGTCTAAGTTTTGCTCAGACCTTTACAACTCGGGGGGAACTTACGTGCCCCTTAACTAACCCAAGTCATCGATGACCAAGTGAAGTAACAACTGACGTTATCCTGTTGACTGAAAGATATGTGCTTGACGGGACTTCCTTACTGCGGAAGCTGAGGTGGAGGAGGGGAGATACCTGTGGTATCTTCCCAAGGCATATGCTGACTTTACAAGTAAACACTATGGCGCAGCATATGCTGTTTGACGGGTATGGGGCAGGTCTCAGAATGAAGGATAACGCACACCAGAGTCGGGGACTAATCACCAATTATCCGGTTGTGAACTTCACCAATGAAACTGAGTTTGAAGGTTAGCAGGAAGAATTCCTTTCAAGGGAACATAACAAGCAGCAACTAACCAGCTTAACAAGTAATCAACTGACGAGAGCGGACTGTACGGTCATTCTTGCAGCAGGGACGCTGGTGTAGACGTCATTCAGGCAGCAGAGGCGCTGGTGTATACGTCATTCAGGCAGCAGGGACGCTGGTGTAGACGTCATTCAGGCAGCAGGGGCGCTGGTGTAGACGTCATTCAGGCAGCAGGGGCGCTGGTGTGACGTCATTCAGGCAGCAGGGACGCTGGTGTAGACGTCATTCAGGCAGAAGGGACGCTGGTGTAGACGTCATTCAGGCAGCAGAGGCGCTGGTGTATACGTCATTCAGGCAGCAGGGACGCTGGTGTAGACGTCATTCAGGCAGCAGGGGCGCTGGTGTAGACGTCATTCAGGCAGCAGGGGCGCTGGTGTAGACGTCATTCAGGCAGCAGGGACGCTGGTGTAGACGTCATTCAGGCAGAAGGGACGCTGGTGTAGACGTCATTCAGGCAGCAGGGACGCTGGTGTAGACGTCATTCAGGCAGCAGAGACGCTGGTGTAGACGTCATTCAGGCAGCAGGGGCGCTGGTGTAGACGTCATTCAGGTAGCAGGGACGCTGGTGTAGAGATCATTAAGGCAGCAGGGACGCTGGTGTAGACGTCATTAAGGCAGCAGAGACGCTGGTGTAGACGTCATTAAGGCAGCAGGGACGCTGGTGTAGACGTCATTCAGGCAGCAGAGACGCTGGTGTAGACGTCATTCAGGCAGCAGGGGCGCTGGTGTAGACGTCATTCAGGTAGCAGGGACGCTGGTGTAGAGATCATTAAGGCAGCAGGGCGCTGGTGTAGACGTCATTAAGGCAGCAGAGACGCTGTTGTAGACGTCATTAAGGTAATGCTGCATAACACGTTCCACAACATTGGTTGGAGACGACAATGACTTGTTAATTCTGTTTCTCCATTATTTCACAGCAGATGGCAAACCTCTGTATTTTAAATCGCACAGTAAGTCAAAAGGCATTTCAAGTGTACAACATCAATTCCATGAAGCGAGTTCTTGGTATTGAGTTGTGTATACAATTGTTAATTCTTCATGTTTTTATGAGATAAAAGTCAACGTCCCGTGCTGATGGTGGAGGATAGAAATCAGCCTTCGAAAAATTCGTGACCTAGTCCCCCAGCCCTGTGTAAATGCATTCACTTGATCAAGAACCACTTTGACATAGAAACCTTCGGGAGGCAAGCGATGTTGTGTTCGGTTAGAAATGCACATGTTTTTTAGTCTCGTGTTATGATGTAGTGACTAAGAAGTCATCTCTGTAAAATCATTTGTTATACACGAACGTCTTCCCGCAGCTGAGTCTCCACCAGATTCCATTGTCTTGGGATTCACTTTCAGACCATGACATGACTGGGATGGAGAGTGAAAGTGATCTTTTGAACTTAGATTAGAGACATGAAGGCAGTCAATTTGTGCACATGTCTGAAATGAGACCTGCACCTGACACACTATCTAAATTGATACACTGCAACAATGAAACTGGTTCCAGTACCTGCCGTTACAGCTCCAGAAAATATGATGTCAATGTACGTCTTCATGTGGGTCATGCTAACTTACGTCATGCTAACTTACGTCTTGTGAAAATCATCACAACCAACTTTCAGACGAACTGCACAACACTTATGAAGACTAAATTACGAGTGACAGATAGATATTTTTGAAATGTTGCATATAGTTTGATATTAAAAATGTATTTTGATTTTGATTTAGTGCGATTTTTCTCTGAAACCTACAGTATACTTTCTGAAATACATTATTCTGAAATATGTCAAAGTTATTAAAAAAAATAGGAGTTTCCGTTTTCTTTGGCTCTAAATTGATAATAATAATAATAATAATAATAATAATAATTTGGCTCTAAAACTATTTTACGGGTGAAAGAATACGAGAATTATTGGTACTGGTGCATTCATTCATGATTGTTGGCCTCAGTCTTTATACGCAAATACAAATGTCACCATGTTACTGAAACAGAACTCACTCTCTCTAATTTCATTAACATATTCAGAAGTAATTTTAAAACAGTCTAATAATACATACTCAAACCATTCTATATTAAATTAATTCTATATTAAATTAAAAACATTAAGGGTTCAAGTAGGTACGCCTGGACGGGTCTCTACCCCGAGTCTTCTCCTTGTGGTAGCCCGGCATACCATCACCATGCTTAGTCTTTCACCTCAGTTTTTAACACAAAAACCTCACACAAATATACTTATTTATGAAAAAATCATATATATATATATATATATATATATATATATATATATCTTCTTTCTTCTTTCAACACGTCGGCCGCCTCCCACCGAAGCGGGGTGGCCCAAAATGAAAAACGAAAGTTTCCCATTTTACATTTAGTAATATATACAGGAGAAGGGGTTACTAGTCCCTTGCTCCCAGCATTTTAGTCGCCTCTTACGACACGCATGGCTTACGGAGGAAGAATTCTGTTCCACTTCCCCATGGAGATAAGAGGAAATAAGAACAAGAACTAGTAAGAAAATAGAAGAAAACCCAGAGGGGTGTGTATATATATGCTTGTACATGAATGTGTAGTGTGACCTAAGTGTAAGTAGAAGTAACAAGACATACCTGAAATCTTGCATGTTTATGAGACAGAAAAAAGACACCAGCAATCCTACCATCATGTAAAACAAATACAGGCTTTCGTTTTACACTCACTTGGCAGGACGGTAGTACCTCCCTGGGTGGTTGCTGTCTACCAACCTACTACCTAGAATATATATATATATATATATATATATATATATATATATATATATATATATATATATATATAGTGTAATGATCACTTGTCAGTGCTCAATAATAATCCACTTGGAGACACAAACTCAGAATAACAATATACAACCCGCAGATGGGAGAAATAAAAGCTTACTACGACGCTTCTGTTTGATTTGGAGTGTGTCTTTTTGTTCTTCAGAAGATTAACTGATCTGTATATTTCGATCCCCTTCTGGGATCCTCTTCAGCAGATACATAAGTGAAAGTAGAACATGGAAATATAGGGAAGGTTGCATCTCACCTCGGACGTGTCATGTAGTGAGTGGGGGAGAAGACAGGACTTGTGGTGAAGCTAAATAAATTAGTAGGAAGGTCGTTTTTTCTATGTGATTCCTGATCTCGTGTTGGCGTTCTGTATTAAGTTGGACGCTGGTATGCACTTCTTGAGGGCGAATTTTGAAATGACGTCTGGCTTCCATTGTCCCTGATTGATGTGAAAATTGGGGTGGTAGCTATGAGGGCAGATTCTATGATTTTGCGTTTGTTGCTGCAGTGCGATTTGTGTTTGATGGTGGCAACTTCTCAATGAATATTGAGAAGTAGAGTAATTTCACAGTATTCTGTATAAAGATTAGCGAGTACGGAGGAGAGTGGACTTGCCGCGCTGCAACCAAATTTCTGTTTAAAGAATTCCTTGTTGAAAGAGAAAACATTGTAGTGACACAATTTGGTGAGAGCTAAGATTTTCTTGATAGAAATTAGGAACTCCTTTAGATGTGGAAGCAATTTAGTTTAGAGGAAATTTAGGACATCATCGACTGGTACTCTGGTGAACAAGGAGTCCACATCTAGACTAAACATTCTCTTGTTCTGCAGGTTGATGTTTCTGGCTTTTCAATTACATTTTCTGAATGTGTCAAATGTGACTTTGAAAACTTGCCGAGAAAAGAATATACCATTGAGATCAATCACCTCCAGAAAACGGTTATTTTCCTACAAATTAGCTAAATGGCTAAATGGTCTTCTATCTCCTTTCCGCAAGAAGGAAGTTTTCCCAGTCAGATTTGGCACATTCAGAAGGTTACGTTGAAAAAGCTAGAAACATCAACCTGCAGAATGGAAGGATGTTAAGTCTGGATGTGGACTCCTTGTTCACCAGAGTTCCAGTCGATGATGTCCTGAATGTCCTCGCCACCAAATTGCTTCCACATCAAAACGAGTTTCCAATTTCTATCCAGAAAATCTTGGCCCTCACCAAATTTTGTGTCACTACAAATGTTTCTTTCAACAAGGAATTCTTCAAACAGAAATTTGGATCCAGCATGGGAAGTCCACTCTCTTGTGCTCGCTAAGCTATACACGGAGTACTGTGAACCTACCTTCCTTCCCAGCATCAAACCACCAGACATGATCTGGTACATGTACGTTGATGATGTCTTTACCATATAGGACGACAGCTGGGGCAGCTTTGACACATACTTTGAGAATCTTAACCATCTTCTTCCTTCTATACAGTTCAAAGTTGAATGAGAAACAATCAACTTCCACTCCTTGATGTTCTCATCACCAGACATAACGATCAGGTTGAATTCTCATTTTATAGGACGCCCACTCACACTGCCAACTATGTTCATTCTACAGATTTTCTTCATGAAGAAAATCTTATGAAGGTAGAAATCTTTACAGGCTCTTCATTGACTGTCGTTGAAGACAACGGGACCTGGTTTGATATGACAGATGTGGTGTCATCTACAAACAGGACTGGTTACATATGACTGATACATATCAGGAATGACAGTGGGCCAAGAACGATATCCTGAGGTACCCCCGTGTTGATAGCATGGGTTAATGAGGTAATATCACTGGCTGTCACATGCTGACGCCTGTCAGTAAGATAGAAATTCACGTAAGCATGAGAATGCCCTCTGATTCCACAATTTTCTGCTTTCAGCATCAAAATGTGATCTACAGTTTTTCTTAGATCAATAAAAATACCCATTGGATACTCAATATTTTCCATAACTGAACATCTTTGTGATAGCATCATTAACACTTTTAAAACACTGGAATGAAATTAAACTGCTGGTGTATTAAGAATATTCTGTTTAGTAATAAATGGATATAATCGTTTGTATATATAACCTTTTCAAAAATTTTAGACAGTGGCCAAGCTAGTGACTGGTCTTTGAGGATTTGGGTAATACAAGTCAGCTTAACTATACCAGAGAAAGTTTGCGTTTCAAGAGATTTATTAAACAGAGTTGCAATGGGAATCTTTGTTATATACGAATGGTGGTATTTGCTATATCACCTTTTTTTTATTGCCTTTATTACTGTTACCTCAGAATATGTTGAGGGACGGGCAGAGGGAATCTTGACAACAGCCACTGAGCTAATCACTAACCTTGGTAACGGAGTTGGAATTTTGCTGCTAAGGTTAGCCACTATAGTCAAGTAGAAGACATTAATTTTACTTGCTGTATTAGCAATGTGGATGGGAAGTCGGTTATAGCTAGGCACCACTATTCAGCAGAGCTTCACATCCAACATTACATCCAGAGCTAACTGTGGTACACACTGATCCTGACACAAATACTCGAAATGAAAGAGAACAGACCTGCATAGTATATATATATATGAGGAAAATTGAAAACGGGTATTGAAATCATGAGGTTGATCACTGTTATATATACGAAAACTCTTGACATGACCTCTACCACTTTTTCGATGACTCCGTTAATGTTTTTGCTCTGCGTTATTCTATGCAGTTACAGTATACTTTGATCTAAAGAAATGGGTGAACGTTGTGACGATGAGTGATTGGAGATATCATTAGAGAAGAACACACCAGAGAGTGTTTTCATGTGTCAGGAATTGAATCATGAATCTTAAAAACGATATCTTTTTATTATACAAGATGTCAGGTCACAGACTTTCCCTGACTCACCTGTCACTTACAATAATCTTCCTCTCACTTACAATAACCCACCCTTCACACTGACCCACCCCTCATTCACACTGATCCACCCCTCATTCACACTGATCCACCCTCATTCAACTGACCCACCCTCATTCATACTGACCCACCCTCATTCATACTGACCCACTCCTCATTCATACTGACCCACCCCTCATTCATACTGACCCACCCCTCATTCATACTGACCCACTCCTCATTCATACTGACCCACCCTCATTCATACTGACCCACTCCTCATTCATACTGACCCACCCCTCATTCATACTGACCCACTCCTCATTCATACTGACCCACCCTCATTCATACTGACTCACTCCTCATTCATACTGACCCACTCCTCATTCATACTGACCCACTCCTCATTCATACTGACCCACTCCTCATTCATACTAACCCACTCCTCATTCATACTGACCCACCCTCATTCATACTGACCCACTCCTCATTCATACTGACCCACCCTCATTCATACTGACCCACTCCTCATTCATACTGACCCACCCCTCATTCATACTGACCCCACTCCTCATTCATACTGACCCACCCCTCATTCATACTGACTCACTCCTCATTCATACTGACCCACTCCTCATTCATACTGATCCACTCCTCATTCATACTGACCCACTCTTCATTCATACTGACCCACTCCTCATTCATACTGACCCACTCCTCATTCATACTGACCCACCCTCATTCATACTGACTCACTCCTCATTCATACTGACCCACTCCTCATTCATACTGACCCACTCCTCATTCATACTGACCCACCCTCATTCATACTGACACACTCCTCATTCATACTGACCCACTCTCATTCATACTGATCCACCTCATTCATACTGACCCACTCTTCATTCATACTGACCCAATCCTCATTCATACTGACCCACTCATCATTCATACTGACCCACTCCTCATTCATACTGACCCACTCCTCATTCATACTGACCCACTCCTCATTCATACTGACCCACTCCTCACACACAGTGAACCAACACTCATTCACCTTAACCCACCCCTCATTCACAATGAGAGGCCCACTATCTGGAAACAAGCACCTTAAAGAAGCTTTAAACCCCCAAAATCGAGGACCAGGAGCTGGAAATCAACCAAGATGGTCATAAATAAGGGAGATATAAATAAGGTTCTGGAGGATATCCCTTCAAAAAGGACACTAAATAATGGATTCCAATTAGATAAATTTATAAGAATAATAATAATATCTTTATTTACTACAAGTACATGTACAAGGTATACAGACCATAGCTGACATCAATGACATACTACTATATAGAAAGCCCCTTGTTATGCTGAGCATTTCCCGCAAATTAGGTCAGTTTTGTCCCAGGATGCGACCCACACCAGTCCACTAACACCCAGGTACCCATTTTATACTGATGGGTGAACAGGGACAGCAGGTGTTATATGGAAACACGTCCCTAATGTTTTCCAGCCGTACAGGAGGAGATTCGAACTCCGGACCTCAGTG
Organism: Cherax destructor; assembly: GCA_009830355.1. Classification (NCBI taxonomy): domain Eukaryota; kingdom Metazoa; phylum Arthropoda; class Malacostraca; order Decapoda; family Parastacidae; genus Cherax; species Cherax destructor. The sequence goes on from WNWK01004049.1 coordinate 78,099, forward strand.
TGTGAGCTAATTGCGTTAGCGATCGAGGTACGGGACACCTTTGCTTATCAACCTGACTTTGTTGCCTGTAGATGGCTTGGCTTGCCCAGTCTGAGGCAAGGAGACATTGTCTCCTCTGGAACTTGGGGACTCCTGCTACCTGCCAACCTTCTCCATCCAGTATATCCGGGGTTGGGATGAGCGTTTCTTGAACCATCCCTATCCCACTAGCCCGGCTTACTTCGCTGTCCCAAGAGCCCAGGAGTCCAGTGAGTGGTCTCGCAGATTCTTCGCCAGAACTGCGCCCCACATTTCCAAATCCGGGTCTTCGGTTGAGTCCTTGGAACATCGTGACCTCTTCCTTTTGGAAAAAGCCATGTGCTTCCGTGTGCCTGTCTCGTGAGCATTGACTTCTGCAACAGCGATATTGCAGATCAGTTGAAGCTAACTTTTCTAAATAATTTTTTGGGCTCAAAATACATATATTAATTAAAATACATATATTAATTATTTCATTCATTTTAGATAACGTATTTTTTGTATGGGTATGTAGCTTGTGCTCCAGGTTTTACATTCTTAACAATACAAGGGCACAGAGCGTATATACAAGGGCACAGAGCGCATATACAAGGGCACAGAGTGCATATACAAGGGCACAGAGCGTATATACAAGGGCACAGAGCGTATATACAAGGGCAAAGAGCGCATATACAAGGGCACAGAACGTATATACAAGAGCACAGAGCGTATATATAATGGCACAGAGCGTATATACAATGGCACAGAGCGTATATACAAGGGCACAGAGCGCATATACAAGGGCACAGAACGTATATACAAGAGCACAGAGCGTATATATAATGGCACAGAGCGTATATACAATGGCACAGAGCGTATATACAAGGGCACAGAGCGCATATACAAGGGCACAGAGCGTATATACAAGGGTACAGAGCGTATATACAAGGGCACAGAGCGCATATACAAGGGTACAGAGCGTATATACAAGAGCACAGAGCGTATATATAATGGCACAGAGCGTATATACAATGGCACAGAGCGTATATACAAGGGCACAGAGCGCATATACAAGGGCACAGAACGTATATAGAAGAGCACAGAGCGTATATATAATGGCACAGAGCGTATATACAATGGCACAGAGCGTATATACAAGGGCACAGAGCGCATATACAAGGGCACAAGAGCGTATATACAAGACGAGCGTATATACAAGGGCCCGAGCGCATATACAAGGGTACAGAGCGTATATACAAGGGTACAGAGCGTATATACAAGGGCACAGAGCGTATATACAAGGGCACAGAGCGTATATACAAGGGCACAGAGCGTATATACAAGGGCACAGAGCGTATATACAAGGGCACAGAGCGTATATATAAGAGTGAGATGTAAAAGCATAATATAATCACTGCAGTAGGTTAACTAGCTTGTGCTGTAGTAGTACTATTAATAGTTGTAGTAGTACTATTAGTAGTGGTAGTACTATTCGTAGTAGTGGTAATAGTAGTATTATTGGCAGTAGTAGTGGTAGTAGTGGTACTATTAGTAGTAGTAGTGGTAGTAGTAGTATTGAAAGTAGTAGTGGTAGTAGTAGTGGTGGTGTAAGTAGTAGTAGTGGTAGTAGTGGTGGTGGTAGTAGTAGTAGTGGTAGTAGTGGTGGTGGTAGTAGAAGACGTAGTAGTAGAAGTAGTGGTAGTAGCAGCTATGTCATGACGGTTTTTTTAGTGTTTTTAAGAAGAATTCTTGCTAATACTTCAGAGATGGCGAAGCTGCCTTTATTCTGTTTAATTGTGTTAGAAAGAGAGATTAAGGAAGATTCAAGGCAATTACGTCTGGGGAAATTGGGTTCTTTAATCACAAGGTGAGCGTCGTTCAATATCCGGTGTTGAACACAGGTGTTCTTCATGGTTGAATGTGTTCACTTAGATGTGTTTCGAGGTTTCTTGCTGTTACACCGACGTACACTTTGTTACAGCCTCCACAGCTGATAATGTAAACCTCTGCATTATCAGGGGTTCTTCGGTTTAGTCCTAGTTAGGTCTTTTATGGAGGTGTGGTTGCGATGACGACTCTAGAACTGGACTGATAAAACCTCTAGCTGGCGAAATGTTTCTTGGTTATCGTATTTTCCGGTATATTGTTATTATAATCAAAGAAAGCGCTAAACATTTCTAGACACATAAGGCGTTCCTTTTTTCCCTCAGTAAGTTTTGAAAAAAATCATCCTGCGCCTTATATGTTCAAGGTCAGGGTCAATGGTAGGCCTTGTGTTACGCTTTAACGTAAAGTTAGAGGGTAATTAAACCTTGAATAATGATTATTGATTTACCGTTATGATACTTCTGTCGTGCGCCTTATATGCTGGAAAATACGGTATATTATGTTAGATTACATTAAGGAAGGTTTGGTCAAACAATGTCTCTTCTGACCAACTTCAACCTTTTAGCAATATTGAGATATGCTTAAAAGAAGGTGTGAAATAATATTTTCGGGCTTCTGTAGTCCTACAGATATCTTTTCTATTTATTGTATGCTTGTGCAAATCTGCCAGCTTATTAATACAGTTAATAAACTTGGAATTGTTGGATTATATGCAGTCCCGGATAATGAACTCAATTATTTACATTGAGTAAATATTTTATGCACTACGCACACCCTGGAGGAAAATATATACGTATGCAGTATGAGAGGACAAAGGTGTCAATTAACCCTGTCACCTTAAATAGCCTATCCAAAATATATTCAACGACAAAAGACAGCAAACATGGAACAGCAATACCGACTGTCAAACATCCTAAGGAGGACACTTGGTTTAGCGCTTCTATTTGATTATAATAACTATGGAGGACACACATATGCTCTAAAACCAAAGCGAAGTTCCTATTACAAAGGTAGATACTGAATATCAATGTGTACCATCTGTGACAGTGCACAGATAGTCAACAATGAAAAATTATTCAAAGCCAAGCTCTGGGACAGATAGATATCATTACAGGAATATCCTGCGACCATCCACAGGAGAGATATATGGACCCTACATAAGATCCTTGTGAGATAAAACCAATAAGAACACCAGAACACACTCTCTGATTCACCACCAGAGATGTGTAACGATATACAATAACACAAAGCGAAGGTGAGAATCAACCAGCGAACAGTGAACTTCCACAGCGAACCAGTGCCAAGATATTACAGACGCAGAGAAAGGCACAACGAACCAGTGCCAAGATATTACAGACGCAGAGAAAGGCACAACGAACCAGTGCCAAGATATTACAGACGCAGAGAAAGGCACAACGAACCAGTGCCAAGATATTACAGACGCAGAGAAGCCGAACAGTGCCAAGATATTACAGACGAAAGACACGACCAGTGCCAAGATATTACAGACGCAGAGAAAGGCACAACGAACCAGTGCCAAGATATTACAGACGCAGAGAAAGGCACAACGAACCAGTGCCAAGATATTACAGACGCAGAGAAAGGCACAACGAACCAGTGCCAAGATATTACAGACGCAGAGAAAGGCACAACGAACCAGTGCCAAGATATTACAGACGCAGAGAAAGGCAAACGAACCAGTGCCAAGATATTACAGACGCAGAGAAAGGCACAACGAACCAGTGCCAAGATATTACAGACGCAGAGAAAGGCACAACGAACCAGTGCCAAGATATTACAGACGCAGAGAAAGGCACAACGAACCAGTGCCAAGATATTACAGACGCAGAGAAAGGCACAACGAACCAGTGCCAAGATATTACAGACGCAGAGAAAGGCACAACGAACCAGTGCCAAGATATTACAGACGCAGAGAAAGGCACAACGAACCAGTGCCAAGATATTACAGACGCAGAGAAAGGCACAACGAACCAGTGCCAAGATATTACAGACGCAGAGAAAGGCACAACGAACCAGTGCCAAGATATTACAGACGCAGAGAAAGGCACAACGAACCAGTGCCAAGATATTACAGACGCAGAGAAAGGCACAACGAACCAGTGCCAAGATATTACAGACGCAGAGAAAGGCACAACGAACCAGTGCCAAGATATTACAGACGCAGAGAAAGGCACAACGAACCAGTGCCAAGATATTACAGACGCAGAGAAAGGCAGTACTGCGTTACAATTTCCAGAAGTTTCAATAAAGCTAGCATGTGTAAATGATAATTTCAGAAACGTTATTCATTCACATATAAAAGAATAGTTAAAAGGTGTTATGCTACAATGAATAATGATACACAGATGTGACACAGGAGAGGAGAATGTACCTCCCACTGGGCCCAACCAATAGGAAAAAGTGTGAGAAGACTCGAACACGGACTGCATCTTATAACGCTGGCAAGTTCTCATGTTCACACCTTCAGCAAAATAACCTTCGAAAAATAGGCTACATATATCCTACACACACACAACCTAAAACTATTGCTATAAATATTAACATTGTAATTCCTGCATAGAAGGACAAGAACATAAATATTTTGATAGGTAAACATATCTTGTGACAGGTAAACATATCTTGTGCACAAGATTTAGATTTTGCCACCGAAGTGGCTAGTTTATTGTGCACTCCAGTATCCATCCTGTGGACGGTAGCACAAGTGCATATAGATACACAAAAGGCCTAGAAACCGAACACTAAAAGGGTTTACAGGAGTACATCTTGCTGAGGTAGGTGATGGTGCTGAGGCAAGTGCTGGTGACAATGCTGAAGTAGGTGATGCTGAGGTAAGTGTTGGTGACAGTGCTGATTAAGGTCATAATGCTGAGTTATGTGCTGGTGACAGTGCTGAGGTAGGTGACGGTGTTGAGGAAAGTACTAGTGATGGTACTGAGATAAATGCTGGTGGCAGTGTTGAGGTAAGTGCTGGTGAGAGTGTAGTGACCTGCAGTGAGCCACAGTAACAACAACAACATCCGGTGCTGGACTCACTGACCTGTAGTGAACCTCAACAACAACAACAGCTGGGTAACCGGTCCTGGCTTCACCACTCTCAGAGAGTGAGAACTGTCTTGCTGCATGAGTTTCCACAATTTATTCTCAACATTTTTAGTTTGCATACCCTATACATTAGCTTAATTCATAAATTCTGGTCTAAAACATGTCGAAAACCAGTATTGCAACATGTCAACCGCCTAATATATAAGGTAGGGAAAAAATGACACTTTAACGTAAAATTAGAAAGCACTAGAGTGCGTCTGACAGGTCGTTCCCGCACCCACACATGTGTAATGGTTTCTGTGGTGCTCACTGCCCTGATGTGAGCTTCGGTGACGCAATTTTACAAGAGTCTTTCGCTCTGCACTCTTTTATGTTTGTTGGTTAAGTTAGTTGATGGTGGTGGTATGTGGCTCTGGTGATAATCTCATCATTATAGTTTTCACTTTCACTGTGTCATCAAAGGGATGTTAGGAAGTATTTCTTCAGTCATAGAGTTGTCAGGAAGTGGAATAGTCTGGCAAGTGATGTAGTGTAGGTAGGAACCATACATAGTTTTAAGACGAGGTATGGTAAAGCTCATGAAGCAGGGAGAGAGAGGACCTAGTAGCGGTCAGTGAAGAGGGGGGCCAGGAGCTGAGTCTCGACCCCTGCAACTACAAACAAGTAAGTACAAATATGTGAGTACACACACACACTCATGTAATTGTACTCACCTAATTGTGGTTGCAGGGGTCGAGACTCAGCTCCTGGCCCCGCCTCTTCACTGACCGCTACTAGGTCCTCTCTCCCTGCTCCATGAGCTTTATCATACCTCGTCTCAAGGCTATGTATGGTTCCTGCCTCCAGTACATCACTTGCTTGACTATTCCACTTTCATAAAACTCCAGGAGATTTGTGACAGGATTTGCCTTCCCTCAATCCGTGCTGGTTGTCATTTATAATCTTGTTCCGTTCCAGGTGCTCCACCACTCTCCTCCTGATAATCTTCTCCATGACTTTGCATACTATACACGTCAATGACACTGGTCTATAATTTAGTGCCTCGTTTCTGTTTCCTTTCTTAAAAATGGGAACTACATTTGTTGTCTTCCATACCTCAGGTAGTTGCCCAGTTTCGATAGATGTGTTGAAGATCGTGGTTAGTGGCACACACAGCGTCTCTGCTCCCTCTCTAAGGACCCACGGGGAGATGCTGTCCGGTCCCATTGCCTTTGAGGAATCAAGGTCACTTAGCAGCTTCTTCACCTCCTCCTCAGTTGTTTGTATGTCATCCAACACTTGTTGGTATATTCCTTGTTGATGTCCCTCTCTGTTCTATCTTCCCAGAGTCCTTCCTGTCTCCACTGTAAATACTTCCTTAAATCTCGTGTTGAGCTCCTCACATACCTCTTGATCGTTTCTTGTGAGTTCCCCACCTTCTTTCCTCAGCCTGATCACCTGGTCTTTGACTGTTGTCTTCCTCCTAATGTGGCTATACAGCAGTTTTGGGTCAGACTTGACTTTCGATGCTATGTTGTTTTCGTACTGTTGCTGTGCCTCTCTTCTTATCTGTGCATACTCGTTTCTGGCTCTTCGACTAATCTCCTTATTTTCCTGGGTCCTTTGTCTTCTGTACGTTTTCCATTCTCTAGTGCACTTGGTTTTTGCCTCCCTGCACCTTCGGGTAAACCAAGGGCTCGTTCTAGTCTTCCCATTATTTCTGTTGCCCTTGGGAACAAACCTTTCCTCTGCCTCCATGCATTTTGTTGTTACATATTCCATCATTTTGTTTACTACCTTTCCTACCAAATCTCTGTCCCACTGAACCTCCTGCAGGAAGTTCCTCATACCTGTGTAGTTCCCTCTTTCATAGTTTGGCTTTTCCCATTCAGCTCCTGTTACCCTCTCCACTTGTAACTCTACTATGTATTCAAAGCACAGAACCTCATGATCACTAGCTCCAAGGGGGCTCTCATACGTGATGTCCTCAATGTCTGAACTGCTCAGGGTGAACATGAGGTCCAGGCTTGCTGGTTCATCATCCCCTCTCTCTCTGGTAGTGTCCTTAACATGTTGATGCATGAGGTTTTCCAGTACCACATCCATCATCTTCGATCTCCATGTTTCGGGACCCCCATGTGGCTCCAGGTTTTCCCAATCGATCTCCCTGTTGCACATGTGTCTTAATCTTCAACTTGTCGATATTTTATACCATTTTCAACAATACATTATTTTGTTTATAAGCGCTAGAGTTATGGACACTTCCCAGCTTCAGGACTTTCCACTTAATCTACACTGAACTGCATCTGCCACTTTTCTGACCCCCGACATGTGTTTGTCTAAATCCTCCTGAAGTTCAGTGACATCTACCGATTCAGTTATTATTATGGTATACTGTATTGAAAAATTTATATAAAAAATAATGCTCCATAGTTCCAGTATTATTCTAAATCCGGACGTGTATTATTCCTGGTCAGGCAGAGTGGCCAGAAGAGGAGAGTGAGGTTTGTCAGTGTCAGTTTGTGGAGCAGAGCTCCTGCAAGATGTCCTAATACATCACGGTTTGTGTTTTGTAGGGATGGTGTTTTTTGTAAGTTTATATCATAGGTTATTTTATTGTTTTAAGTATTCTCATGTTTACCGGTAAGGCCCCAGTGTGCAGAGGCCTATTTCCACTTTGGGAGAGTACTTGTACAGCCTACAGGTTGAGTAGCCTACAGGTTGAGTAGTCTGCAGGTTGAGTAGCCTGCAGGTTGAGTAGCCTGCAGGTTGAGTAGCCTGCAGGTTGAGTAGCCTGCAGGTTGAGTAGCCTGCAGGTTGAGTAGCCTGCAGGTTGAGTAGCCTACAGGTTGAGTAGCCTGCAGGTTGAGTAGCCTGCAGGTTGAGTAGCCTGCAGAAAGGGGAGGGGAGTGTCATGGAGCCTCCCTGTTCATAAATGTTTATTTATTTTATTTACTAGTAGTAGTATGCTAGTGAGCCAATTTGAACTGGAGTTAAGGTGATGTTGTAGTTGAGTAGATTGTAAGTTGTATATAAATTACTATTAATATATATATATATATATATATATATATATATATATATATATATATATATATATATATATATATATATATATAATATGGTACAAAAGATTTAAGAGATACATTGTTGATATAAAGATGGCATATACAGTACACGAGGTGAGAGATACATGTCTAGTACATATTGTTACATGTTTGTCACTGATTATAATGCGAAAATCTCATCCAGCTCCTCCGAGCTGGGGCGCGTGCCCAGAATACAGCATGCATTACCCCTCCCTCTGAACAGCAGCGCTGAGTCGCTGGAACAGAAAACTAGTTGCCCTGGGATCCCTAGTTACCCTGTTGAGTCTTTTGCCCAGATCCTTGAGGAACTTAGATGCACTCTTTACCCATGAGCCAAGGGTCTCTGAGCCTGTGGGAACAAACATATAATGATGGGTAAGTTCTCCATATTTTCTCGACTTTTGGGACTCCCTGAAGGTGGCAGCTGCCCCTCCTTCCTCCCTGGTGTATTGGAGATAGGTATCAGCTAAGGTAGATGCACATGTGTAGTCCCACACCACCTGCTTGCCGTCTGTCCAGGCTTGAAGGGTGATACCATCTGGACGCTTTTGGCTGCCATCAGATCTGCATAGTTGGGGTGGCTCCCTTACTGCTGGGCATCCGGCTGTTGTGAGGCTTCTCTTGATAATGTTATTAACCTCTTCATGTCTTGCAATCTTTCCCTCGGATTTACGACACACAAGACCATGGTACCCGAATTGGTCTGCTGCTTCACTGCCTATAGGTGAGTTTTTGTGTCCTTCTTTATACTATATTAATTTGCACTCATGCTTCATAATTTGGATGAAGGTACAAGCTGGCCATGAGGAGTTGTTTCTTTCATAATTTAAATACCCCTAGACTTGTCAGGTCATTTACCCTTTACGAGCCAGGACATTTTATTCAAGTTACGATTTCAAAGTGGTAACAGTTATCCTGCCTATCTTCGTGTCATCAGCGAATTTGCTCATATCACTAGTTATTCCCTCGTCAAGGTCATTAATGTATACTATGAACAACAATGGGCCTAAAACTGACCCCTGTGGAACGCCCCTCAGATTTTACCTCATTTATGCACACTGCTTCCTGTTGGTGAACTATGCTTCGATCCATTACAGCACTTTTCCCCCAATACCATGAGCTGCCACTTTAACAGTGTTTTGTGTAGTACCCTGTCAAAAGCTTTACTAAAACCTAAATAAATAATATTGAATTCTTTATCATGATATACTGCCTCAAATGCTTTACTATAGAAAGTCAGTAAATAAATTACGCAGAAACTGCCCATCGTGACTCCATGCTGAGTATCATTATCAAATTATTTATATCAAGGTGGTTTCTAATATCAGCTATAATTGACTCTCGTAATTTGCCTACAACTGAGGTCAGGCTTTGCCCTCGTGCACTTGTTTCCCACCTTTTGAGCAGACTGTTTCCGTCCACCCTATTATTTGTTGTGTGTTTTGTAGGTGGTTATCATGTCTCCCCAGGCTCTCCTGTTTCTCATATTTCGTATAATTTAGCTCTGGGACTAATCATGTTACAAATCACTGCTATATTTACACTATCTTGACAAGGTTGAACAGATAGTTTTATTCAGCTGCTGCAGACTCCAAGATGAGCTTTGCGTTTGTCGTATATATTAATATACCATAGTGAATGACTCTTTGTTGAAATTCCTGAAAGATACTCTTATATTTTCCGACGTTCGCTTGCTACAGAGGTTGTTCAGCTGATTTTCTCCTCACTCAATATGCTGCTAACTATGTCCACCCTGAAGTCCTTCCTGAAGGATCTTTGCAAGCCTTTGAATCCTGAGCCTGTACTCTCTTTCCGATCTTCTCCCCATTTCCAATTTTCATATTCTTGCATTTTGTGGGGATGAATTTCTTCTCCTCTCGTGTTTGTATTTTCCTCATTTTGTTTCACTTCATCTACGAAAAGGGAATACATTAGACTTCTTTTCGCATTGCTCTTTACGTACACTAGAAATAGTGCAGGTCCCAGTGCCCATGTATGTAGACTCAGACTGTCACACCTGCTCTTTCTAACACATTCTCTCTGATAACCACTTCTCTTACTTCCCGTTAAGTATCGCTCGATCCTTGTAGTGCATTTCCTGTTATTCTTGCTTGCTCCTCTAGCTGTTGTTGAGTTCCCAAAACCGAGCAGCAGCCTCTTGAAGCTCCACTCTCACTGCGGCCTTGGCAACTCTGTCAAAATCCTTCGTCCTGTCAAAAGAATATTACACTTCAGTCATCTCTTTCTCTTACATCACGTCTCTCGCCTCGTCATAAAACTCATGCAAGTTTCTTAGACAGACTATCCCGTTCTGTAAGACAGTGCTTGTTAGTGCACACTGGCCTACACCTGAGGTAATCTAAGTCTTCGCCAGCGCGCGCGAGCGTGTGTGTGTGTGTGTGTACTCGCCTATATGTACTAGCGTATATGTACATATGTATTCACCTTTATGTTTTAGAAAAACACGTAAGCAAACACTTACGTATTTTTTTTAAACCAACTTGTTGGTTTTTATTACCAGCATTCATAAGGGGGATTACCAATAGACCCCTGGCTGTCTTCAAGAAGGCGCTGGACAGGCACCTAAAGTCAGTACCTGACCAGCCAGGCTGTTGTTCGCACGTTGGGTTGCGTGCGGTCAACAGTAACAGCCTGGTTGATCAGGCCCTGATCCACCATGAGGCCTGGTCACAGACCGGGCCGCGGGGGCGTTGACCCATGAAACCCTCTCCAGGTATACTCCAAGGTTTATAGCACTCACCTATATGTGGTTGCAGGGGTCGAGTCTCAGCTCCTGGCCCCGCCTCTCACTGGTCGCTACTAAGTTCACTCTCCTGGTTTAGAGAGCTTTATTGTTAATGCTTTAAGAACATAAGAAAGAAGGAACACTGCAGAAGGCCTACTGGCCCATATTTGAAAGGTTCATGGTAAACCCAAACTTACTAAAAAAAAATATTCACCCAATCCATTATCAATGTTACGCAAGAAATAAGCTTTGATAACTCGTATTTACCCAAGTGCAAGTCACACTAAAATCCAATCCCTCTCACTCATGTATTTATCTAAGCTATACTTGAAGCTCCCCAAGCTTTTAACTTCCATGACTCTACAAGGTAGACTTCCACTCATCGACTACTCTATTTCCAAACCAGTACTTTCCTATATCCTTTCTAAATCTAAATTTATCCAATTTGAATTCATTATTTCGAATTCTTTATTGAAGGAATTTCCTTAGAACTTTATATATACATATATCTTCCTTATTTATGCCCATCTTCCACGTATACAATTCAATCATGTCTTCCCTCATTCTACGTCTTTCAAGAGAATGTAAGTTAAGGGATTTCAATTTCTCTTCATATGGAAGATTTCTTATGCAATGGATTAATTTTGTCATTCTTCTCTGGATGTTTTCTTACGAATTTATATCCATTCTGTAACATGGAGACCAGAACTGAGCTGCATAATCTAAGTGAGGCCTTAATAATGATGTGTAGAGCTGTAGTATAACCACTGGACTCCTGTTGTTTTTTTCTTGATATAAATCCAGTAATGTTTTTGCCTTATTACGTACACTTAGGCATTGCTGTCTTGGTTTAAGGTTGCTGCTTACCAAAACCCCCAAGTCCTTTTCACATTCTGTATGGCCAACTTCTACATTATTTAGTTATAAGGGCTAGGGTTATGTATGGATATTGCATTTATCACTCTCCAAGTTGTTCCATTGCCTGATTATTTAAAGGCTGAAGAAATACTTCCTAACATCCCTATGACTCATCTGAGTTTTCAACTTCCAGCTGAGCCCTCGTGTTCCTTTTTCCCATCTCTCAAACAATATATCCCGCAATGCACAGCATATTAGGGGCTTTTGGCATGTACATCTCATTAATAACTTTATTTCTTGTCTACCATGTATCATTGTACCATGTCTCAATAAAGTATTATTATTATTATTATTATTATTATTATTATTATTATTATTATTATTATTATTATTATTATTTTTTTATTTTTTATTAACACATCGGCCGATTCCACCAAGGCAGGGTGGCCCGAAAAGAAAAACTTTCATCATCATTCACTCCATCACTGTCTTGCCAGAAGGGTGCTTTACACTACAGTTATAAAACTGCAACATTAACACCCCTCCTTCAGAGTGCCGGCACTGTACTTCCCATCTCCAGAACTCAATTATTATTATTATTATTATTATTATCCCCATTTCACCTTGTTAATTCCTCTCAGAATTTTGAAGGTTATCATATCATCTCTGGTCCTCCTATCCTCCAGTGTCATAAGGCTGAGTTCCCTTAACCTATCCTCAAATGACATACTCTTTTGCAAACCTCTACGCTTTCTCCAGTTTCTTGGCTTAAGAACATAAGTGCACAAGAAAGGAGGAACACTGCAGCTGGGCAACCGGCCCACACTAGGCAGGTCCCCCTCAAACCCAAAACCAAACAAAAATACCTGCCCAACCCACTTTCAGCTCCACTCTTGGAATAAGCTTTGATAAACAGGGCACTATTAAAGAGGGTACTGAAGCATCTGGTCCATCACCAGGGTACTGAAGCACCTGGTCCATCACCAGGGTACTGAAGCACCTGGTCCATCACCAGGGTACTGAAGCACCTGGTCCATCACCAGGGTCTGAGCACCTGGTCCATCACCAGGGTACTGAAGCACCTGGTCCATCACCAGGGTACTGAAGCACCTGGTCCATCACCAGGGTACTGAAGCACCTGGTCCATCACCAGGGTACTGAAGCACCTGGTCCATCACCAGGGTACTGAAGCACCTGGTCCATCACCAGGGTACTGAAGCACCTGGTCCATCACCAGGGTACTGAAGCACCTGGTCCATCACCAGGGTACTGAAGCACCTGGTCCAGCACAAGGGTACCGGTAAAATCATTGACACGGCCATTCTCGACTTCGTTGTACCGGAGATGATCCCTACACACAGTCCCTTCAGTCGGTGAATCTCTCTTCATGACTCCGTCAGCTCTTCCCTTTGCTGAAGACACAGCTGCTCGTAATCTAGGGAAGCCATCATCAGCAGGTGTGGGTTCCATACTGGTGCTGCATACTCCAATATAGGCCTGACGTACACGGTGTACAGTGTCTTGAATGACTCCTTACTTACATGTCGTAACGCTGTTCTTAAACAACAGCTGCCTGCAGCACCCACACTCACACAACAGCTGCCTGCAGCACCCACACTCACACAACAGCTGCCTGCAGCACCCACACTCACACAACAGCTGTCTGCAGCACCCACACTCACACAACAGCTGCCTGCAGCACCCACACTCACAAAACAGCTGCCTGCAGCACCCACACTCACAAAACAGCTGCCTGCAGCACCAACACTCACACAACAGCTGTCTGCAGCACCCACACTCACAAAACAGCTGCCTGCAGCACCCACACTCACAAAACAGCTGCCTGCAGCACCCACACTCACAAAACAGCTGCCTGCAGCACCCACACTCACACAACAACTGCCTGCAGCACCCACACTCACACAACAGCTGTCTGCAGCACCCACACTCACACAACAACTGCCTGCAGCACCCACACTAACACAACAACTGCCTGCAGCACCCACACTAACACAACAACTGCCTGCAGCACCCACACTAACACAACAACTGCCTGCAGCACCCACACTAACACAACTGCCTGCAGCACCCACACTCACACAACAACTGCCTGCAGCACCCAAACTCACACAACAGCTGTCTGCAGCACCCACACTCACACAACAACTGCCTGCAGCACCCAAACTCACACAACAACTGTCTGCAGCACCCACACTAACACAACAACTGCCTGCAGCACCCACCTACACAACAGCTGCCTGCAGCACCCACACTACACAACAGCTGCCTGCAGCACCACCTCACACACACAGCTGCCTGCAGCACCACACTCACACAACAGCTGCCTGCAGCACCCACACTCACACAACAGCTGCCTGAGCACCCACACTCACACAACAGCTGCCTGCAGCACCCCACTAACACAACAGCTGCCTGCAGCACCCACACTCACACACAGTGCTGCAGCACCCACACTCACACAACAGCTGCCTGCAGCACCCACACTCACCAACAGCTGCCTGCAGCACCCACCTAACGAAACAGCTGCCTGAGCACCCACACTCACAAACAGCTGCCTGAGCACCCACACTCACAACAGCTTGCTGCAGCACCCACACTCACAACGCTGTCTGCAGCACCCACACTCACACACAGCTTCCTGCAGCACCCACACTCACACAACGCTGCCTGCAGCACCCACACTCACACAACAGCTGTCTGCAGCACCCACACTCACACAACATGCCTGAGCACCACACTCACACAACAGCTGTCTGCAGCACCCACACTCACCAACAGCTGCCTGCAGCACCACACTCACACAACAGCTGTCTGCAGCACCCACACTCACACAACAGCTGCCTGCAGCACCCACACTCACCAACAGCTGCCTGCAGCACCCACACTCACACACACTTCCTGCAGCACCCACACTCACCAACAGCTGTCTGCAGCACCCACACTCACACAACAGCTGTCTGCAGCACCCACACTCACACAACAGCTGCCTGCAGCACCCACACTCAACAACTGCCTGCAGCACCACACTCAACAACTGCCTGAGCACCCACACTCACACAGCAGCTGCCTGCAGCACCCACACTCACACAACAACTGCCTGTAGCACCCACACTCACACAGCAGCTGCCTGCAGCACCCACACTCACACAGCAGCTGCCTGTAGCACCCACACTCACACAACAGCTGCCTGCAGCACCCACACTCACACAACAGCTGCCTGCAGCACCCACACTCACACAACAGCTGCCTGCAGCACCCACACTCACACAACAGCTGCCTGCAGCACCCACACTCACACAACAGCTGCCTGCAGCACCCACACTCACACAACAGCTGCCTGCAGCACCCACACTCACGCAACAGCTGCCTGCAGCACCCACACTCACACAACAGCTGCCTGCAGCACCCACACTCACACAACAGCTGCCTGCAGCACCCACACTCACACAACAGCTGTCTGCAGCACCCACACTCACACAACAGCTGCCTGCAGCACCCACACTCACACAACAGCTGCCTGCAGCACCCACACTCACACAACAGCTGCCTGCAGCACCCACACTCACACAACAGCTGCCTGAGCACCCACACTCACACAACAGCTGCCTGAGCACCCACACTCACACAACAGCTGCCTGCAGCACCCACACTCACCAACAGCTGTCTGCAGCACCCACACTCACACAACAGCTGCCTGCAGCACCCACACTCACACAACAGCTGCCTGTATCTCTTATGTCCATGTATTGTACTGATAAAGCCACTGGAGGGCGATACGTCTACAATAAAGATACCCAGATGTTGCACATGTGTCTAATGTTTGATCTTGTCTACACTGCTTATCACTATTGGCACTGTCCCGCGGTCCAGTTACAGACTAAGCTTCCTGGTTGATGGCCTGATCAGCCAGGTTGTGGGCATAAGATGAACGTCGATCAGCATAGGCTCAACAACCCACCTGACCAAGAACTACTCTGAGTAACGTGTGTGAAGGGAAGAGGTTTTAATCTCTTCCCACTCATTCAGTTATCTGTTAATGTACTCTTCCTTCTTCAATGGGTGTGACTTGGACCTACCTAGCATGGGCCAGTAGGCTTGTTCTGATGTTCTTTGCTTCCCTGTTTTTCATCATCTTTATTTCGCAGCCTCTGCTTTATCCTCTTCCTTTCGTAGGGAAGAGTTTCGGTGTGCAGATTTGATCCCCTTCAGATTTGTTCAGGTGTAAATTGTAACATGTCTTTCTCCGGGCCAACCACAACTCCTGAATTTTCACTATCCTCTGAAGACAGTTGGTGTCTGCAGTGGTGAGGTCGAGGCTGAACTCACTGGCACTTGTACCTGACTCAGTCGGCTGATCTTGCATCGTTCCTTCGGTGCCAAGTGATTTATTATTATTATTATTATTATTATTATTATTTTTTTTTTTTTTTTATTATTATATTCACAAAGTGCGGTCAATTCGTATGGGTCACAAAGTGTCAAAATCTGAGGAATGCTAACAGCTAAGAGTAGCGCAATAAAGTAACTGCTGAGCTGACAGGGACACAGTCGATGTGTTTACTTCAAAATCTTACACAGAATAACTTACTTCCTTTGTAATATCTTATTATTCAAACCTTAAAAGTTAAGATCAAAGAGAGGATCCGCTTACAATAACAGTTACAGCAATGTTAGCTATACATGAAATCACTCTCCTTCTTTCTGCAGCTTCATTCGTTAGGTACTGTTTAGGTGTCTTCCTAAAGTAGCTCATGCTAGGACTGGCTCTGACACATGCAGATGTTCCGGTTATATATATAAATGAAGCTAATGTTCCCTTCTTTTGCTCAAACCTAATTACTTCCCATTCTCCCGGTGTCGTATGACCCCCGAGGATTAGTGCTTTCTCATTAATATAATGATAAAATAATAATGTAAAAGAAGGACTAGAACACTTCCAACAGGGTAAGAATCACTATTAGGGGCTCTGGTGGTCTGGTGGCTAAAGCTCTCGCTTCACACGGCGAGGGCCTGGGTTCGATTCCCAGCCAGGGCAGAAACATTGGGCGTGTTTCTTTACACCTGTTGTCTATGTTCCCCATCAGTAAAATGGGTACCTGGGTGTTAGTCGACTGGTGTGAGTCGCATCCTGGGACACTGACCTAATCTGCCCGAAATGCTCAGCATAACAAGGGACTTTCTATATAGTAGTATGTCACTGATGTCAGCTAGGCCTGTATACCATGTACATGTACTTGTAGTAAATAAAGATATTATTATTATTATAACCTGGACGCAGCAGCAACAAAGGTTAGTCAAACCCGTTACTAAATTACTCTTGACCGCCGGCAGCCATAACAACGAGAAGCAACACATTAACGCTAAAAAACCGGCTCTAAGACTTGTGACAAACATCATAAGAACATAAGAAAGGAAGAACATTGCAGCAGGTCTGTTGGCCCATACTAGGCAGGTCCTTCACAATCAATCCCACTAACAGAATATTTACCCAACCCAATTTTCAACTGTACCCAAGCAATAAACTTTGATTATTCTATTTACTCATGTGCAAGTCCCACTCAAATCCAACCCCTCTCACTCATGTGTTTATTCAATCTAAATATGAAACTCAGGATGGAACAAGTACAGACGACAGAACACACCAATGTAACTCATAACTGAAAATTCCACCAGATCATTAAAAGACAACTGTACAAAACGAAACAATTTTACATCTATGCCAGAGACGATCCATCAACCATATATGTAAGGGTGTTTGTATGACAATGGGCGTGCTTGCGTATTAGAGAAAATGGGAGTGAGCGCTGGTGCAAGCGTACGTTATCGTATGGGTGCGTTCGTGCGTATGGGCGTATATGCGTGCGTGCTTGTTGACACGAGCGTGTGTGCAGGGGTGCGTGTGATTACCTTAAACTCCTCCTCACCTTTCTTCGTTCCTCTCTGTATTGGACTGAAGAAGTCACTGGCTGGCGAAACGTTTTCTCAGTAAAGATTCCCAAATATTGCACAAGTGTCTCATTCTTCAAGCAGAGTAATGTCGACAGAAAAAGATGACTTCATCTTTGCGAAGAGGAACAAAAACAGATGGAACTCACAGAGAACCGTTGCAGACACTGAAAGACTTCAAGCAGACATCAACCAAATCTTTAAATGGGCTGCATAAAACAATATGAAGTTCAATGATGAGAAATTTCAATTACTTAGATATGGAAAACGTGAGGAAATTAAAATCTCCTCGGAGTACAAAACAAATTCCAACCACACAATAGAGCGAAAAACTAATGTCAAAGACCTGGGAGTGATCATGTCAGAGGCTTTCACCTTCAAGGACCATAACACCGTAGCAATCGCATCTGCTTGAAAAATAACAGGATGGATAATGAGAACCTTCAAAACCAGGGATGCCAAGCCCATGTTGACACTTTTCAGGTCGCTTGTTTTATCTAGGCTGGAATATTGCTGCACACTAACTGCACTTTTCAAGGCAGGTGAAATTGCTGACCTAGAAAATGTGCAGAGAACCTTCACGTCACGCATAACTGCGATAAACCACCTCAATTACTGGGAACGCTTGAAGTTCCTAAACCTGTACTCCCTAGAACACAGGAGGGAGAGATACATTATTATATACACTTGAAAAATTCTCGAGAGATTAGTACCAAACTTGCACACGAGAGTCACTCCCTACGAAAGCAAAAGACTCGGCAGGCGATGTAACATCCCCCCAATGAAAAGCAGGGGTGCCACTAGCACGTTGAGAGACAACACAATAAGTGTCAGGGGCCCAAGACTGTTCAACTGCCTCCCAGCATACATCAAGGAGATCACCAACAAACCCCTGGCTGTCTTCAAGCAGGCACTGGACAGGCACCTAAAGTCTGTATCTGACCAGCCATGCTGTGGTTCGTACGTTGAACTGCGTGTGGCCAGCAGTAACAGCCTGGTTGATCAGGCTCTGATCCAACATGAGGCCTGGTCACAGACCGGGCCGCAGGGGCGTTGACCCCTGGAACTCTCTCCAGGTATATATATATATATATATATATATATGAAACCACGAAACAAGTGGTTTTGAATCATTTACCAAACTGCAGCAGGCCAGGGTTCGACCCGACGACACATTATACCGCCTCAAGAGACCAAACAGTGTATGTTACCTTATCCACTCAGCCATCCATCCTACAAAGATCACGCACCCAGCAGGGCTAGGTGTTGTTCGTGATCCGAAGACACTCGTGGCAGTGGTATGCTCTAGGATTAATTTCAGCTTCCTCCTGCTTGAATACTCACCTCCACATCGATGGCTGAGTGGATAAGGTGACATGTACATTGTGTGTGGTCTCTTGAGGCGGGGCAATGTGTCGTGTGTCGAATCCTGGCCTTCCGCAGTTTGGTAAATTATATATATATATATATATATATATATATATATATATATATATATATATATATATATATATATATATATATATATATATATATTATGTCATTGATGTCAGCTAGGCCTGTATACCTTATACATGTACTTAGAAATAAATATATTATTATTATTATTATTAAGGCCAGCAACAGATAGTAGGAGTAAATAATTCTCTCTGAGGGAAGGCAGAAGTGTAAAGCATAAAGCCATGTGACAGTGTAGTGTGGGTGCTGTCTGCTCCTCAGGCACCTCCTACCCTCACCTCTTTCCCCTTACGTGAGAGGGGAGAGACGAACCTCAGAAATTTAAGGAAAGCTAGTTACGGAATAATAAGGAATATCAGGAGTCAGCCCAAAACATCATTTGATGTCGATTAAACATCAAATAATCTACTGATGTATGAAATCATTTTACGTTAGTATATACACCAACACTCTCAGGCTTTATGTAACATACGTAAATATATGATAATAATTCTGTGAATATAATGAGGTTTTGTGTAACCTTTTGTGCATTGCTTTATTGTGGTTTAATATCTTATTTTATTAATTTCTGCTGAAATAATAAGGAGGTGTTTTTATCTTGGAGAAGACCTTGGATTGCATCCCACTGCTAATAATGAGAATACTAAAGCAGAAATTTTAAGGTTGAAATTATTCCTAATCAAAGAGGAAAAAGACCCGATAAGAAATGAATGTGCAAAGATCCATGATGAAAAGGAGTTAAAAATCTTTAGGGTTGAAGGAAGAGAGAGAGAGACAATTTGTTAATCAGCAGAGAATAGGTGAAGTCGTAGTGTTTAATTCTGATGAATCTAGAAAGCTGGTTCCCAAATTTTTTGAGAAAGACAGATAATTTTTTCTTGTTATTTGAGAAATCTGCTTGGTCACAGCAATGGCCAAACAGCAAATGGGCGACATTATCACGAACCCAGTTAATTGGTAAAACGAAAGATGTCGTGTTGTTGGCTTATCAGATATTGTCAGAGAGGTGTAGGCAGAAGTATGGAGCATTAACCTTCCAGCAAGGTTGTGAAAATGAGATGTCGCTCCTGATGAAATGGTGCGACTTCAAAGGTGTGACAGGTGATTATGAGGGTGTAATTAATTTTACTGGAGGATCTTTTGAACAGTGCACCTCCTGACCTTAAGGCATATCTTGAGGAAAAAGATTTTAATGAGTGTAACCATTGCTTTAGAGTTGGGTGAAAGGTTTTTAGCTAACCAGAAATTTGGAAGTAGTTATCACCCAGAACATGTTAATAATATTTTTTCTCCACCAACCAGGAGAAAAAATTTCACAGGTTTAAGTCAAATTTTTCCACTCTCATAATCACAAGAATTTTCAGCCTACTTAAGACCAGAATCCTGGTGGTAAGTAGGCCTGGCTCTGGACTGTGAGTGTGTGTATGTTTAATCACGCCAGTTTACATACCTAAGTAAGGTATGGTAACATTTTTTAGGTGCTGGCCGGTATGCCTCACCTGTGTGTTGTTGGTGCATGGACTGTTTGACCAAAGGTTTTGATTTAAGAAGTGTTGGCGGTGATGCCTCACCATTTTTTGAGTCATGAATGGTGATCCTCTGTATTTTGGGTGTTGTGTTTCTCCGGGACAAACCTGTTTTTTGGATCACCAATGTGAGGTGACTCCAGGGTTCCTTGGAATGACTGTAGATGAAAGCCTGGGAGGCCCACCTTCTGAGTGTCAACGGTGGTGACTCCAGTATTTCTTCAAGGCCACTGTCTCACCCAAAAAAATTATATGTGACTGTCCACCCAGGTTTTGAAGTCTGATGATTTTTCCTCCTGTCCTCTCCAATTTCTCCCAGAGGTGTGTTTTGTGTAGCCAGTTTTGCTTTATGTAAATTGATTTGAGAAACGAGGTTCATAATGTGATTTTATCTTTAATATAATAAATAATATGTACAAATTTTTTTGCACTATTTCTGGAAGCTTATTAATGTTTTTTTTTTTTTTAAATGAAAAGTCACTTATATTTTGTGCCTTTTTTGTGCTCTTTTTTGTAAGCAGAAATGGGGATCCACTTGTAATTGACAATAATACTAATTAAAAAGAGAAGTTTATCAATTTATAATTTTATTTTGTTACTAATGTTGTCCAACTTATTTTTATGTAGTTATCTGAAAAATATTCAACAGAGGTAACCCAGTCAGTTGCACATAGGCTTGTGTGTTATATAGAAAAATGAATCAACACCAGTGTTTAGCCAACACTGTGTTGTGATGGTGCCTTTTCCAAGTTTTGAGTTTAGGAGTATAACTATAAAGCATGACTGGCATTGTTGGGCCTAAAACTTGATCACTTTTACATTAAACGAGTTTCACACTTCTGAGAATTAGCAGTGCTCATTGTGGGGATATTATGTAAGAATGAGTGCTTGTAATGATGCAGTTTTTTTTTATT
Organism: Cherax destructor; assembly: GCA_009830355.1. Lineage (NCBI taxonomy): Eukaryota > Metazoa > Arthropoda > Malacostraca > Decapoda > Parastacidae > Cherax > Cherax destructor. The sequence goes on from WNWK01004049.1 coordinate 99,583, forward strand.
TTTGGTAGTGTGTATTTGCGTTTCCCCAGACTTTAGGGTAAATTTCCTCTTTCACTTTTGTTTGACTAACAGCAGCCGACTTGATACAGCTAGCAGAGTGAGACCTGTGGTCAGCTGGTGGGGGTATAATGCAGGATACAGCAGTGCTGGAAAACATAAAATGTGTGTATATAGTTTACAAATAGTGTCAGTGCATAAGTGGTCGTGGACTGTACATGCAAACAGGCTTGTTTTAGACACGGCTAGTTTTGAGTACAGGTAAGAGAGGAAGAGAGAGGTGTAAGGCAGTGACGAGAGGGCAGTTGTTGGAACAAGGTGTCATGGAGTTTGGTTAAGTAGTGTGTGAAATTTGGGGTACGTTTTAGACCACAAGTTGATTGAGGAAATATTTTTTGTGTAATCTGAAGTTGGTCCTAGCATTGGGTAAGGCCCTGGTATTTATGTGGGGTCTGTATGATTCAATCCCATCTGATGTGTCATTCATATATGCCAGAAACAATACAGGTCTTAATACCAGTCCTTCCAGAAACTCGATTGTTATTCTTCTCATTCTGGCATCTCCTCTAAGATACTCTCGTTCTTTCTTTCCCCGCGGGTCCCTGTAATTCACTAGAGTAGCGGTACCCAACTTGTGGTCCGCAAAGGTAGTACTGGGGGTCTGTGAGCTAAGTTCAAAATTTCAAGAGGCTTCAGTGTAAAGTATGTCTTATTGGACCCCCCCACCTTCACCTTTGGGACCCCTGTGTCTGCTGGGACCCATTGTGTTGTGGGAACCCTGTCTCCTAAACCTAATGTGTCTTTTGGGATCCACTTGTCTTTTGGACTCCTTGTGTTTCGTATCCCATGTGCCTTTTGGGGCCTCCTGTGTCTTGTGGGACCCCTGTGTTTTGTGGGACCCCCTGTGTAGAGGGTCCTCTATGTCTTGTGGGGCCTTCCCCTGTGTCTTGTGGGGCCCCTTTCACCTATATGACTCCTTTTACCCTGTGGGACCCCTTTTCACCCAGTGGGACCTCTTTCGCTCTGTAAGACCTTTTCACACTGTGGGACCCCTTTCACTCTGTGAGACCCCTTTCATCCTGTGGGACCCCTTTCACCCTGTGGGACCCCTTTCACCCTGTGGGACCCCTTTCACCCTGTGGGACCCCTTTCACCCTGTGGGACCCTTTTCACCCTGTGGGACCCTTTCCCTGTAAGACCTTTTCACCTGTGGGACCCTTTCACCCTGTGGGACCCCTTTCACCCTGTGGGACCCCTTTCACCCTGTGGGACCCTTTCACCCTGTGGGACCCCTTTCACCCTGTGGGACCCCTTTCACCCTGTGGGACCCCTTTCACCCTGTGGGACCCTTTTCACCCTATAAGATCCTCTGTCATTTTTTGTCGTATTCTCAAGATTTGTTTGTCACATTTTCTTTATTCTGTTACAATATTATATTACATTTTCTATATTTTATGACGTCTTATTTCTTGCGTCATCTGTACTATATTGTACCACTTATTTGCTTTAGTGTACCACAGCAACTTTATTGTACCACAGTAACTTTGTTGTACCACAATAACTTTATTGTACCACAATAACTTTATTTTACCACAATAACTTTATTGTACCACAATAACTTTGTTGTACCACAATAACTTTATTGTACCACAATAACTTTATTTTACCACAATAACTTTATTGTATAACAGTAACTTTATTGTACCACAATAACTATTGTACCACAGCAATACTATTGTACCACAGCAACTTTATTGTACCACAATAACTTTATTGTACCACACAACTTTATTATACCACAATAACTTTATTGTACGTCATTTCCCTGTTCAATAGCAGTGTATAACTCCCGTGTAGTTAATGTTTTTCATTATTTATTAAAACTCAAACTAGTTTTTATTTCTTCAGTATTTAATCAAACTCAAACTAGTTTTTATTTCTTCATTAATAAGATAAAGATATATATTTATGATTTAACTAATTTTTTTTTAATTCCGCCTGAATTTTACAATGTTCATATTCATATAGACTTACAAATTGTTATATGGAATTGTAAGATACAATGAGATGGAAATTAAAATGAGGGAATCATAATTTAAAACAAGTCTAAATAGTTTCCTTCGTTTACAAATTATGTTCAATTTTCACCATTACAATGATGTGAGTATTACTAACGTCCCCATGATTAATAACTCGTCACCTATATGATTAAACCTATGAATAACTAAAGTCAATAATAACTTTCATGGAGGCAAAAACACAAGAGGCTGATTGATCTGTATATTTCGATCCCCTTCTGGGAGCAGGAGGCTGATTGATCTGTATATTTTGATCCCCTTCTGGGATCCTCTTCTGCTGAAGAGGATCCTAGAAAGGGATCGAAATATACAGGTCAATCAACCTTCTGTGTTGTTGTGTCCATGTGGGTTAATTTCTGAGCATTAAGACCTATGTTAGGAGATACTTGACGCGCCTCCTCACGAAAACACTCTCATTATCAGCATATACGAACTCACCTCAAGTCGTAATGAACGACTGTAAATAAAGAAGCTTTCCTAGCTTCGTAGCTTAGAGGTAAAGCGCTGGACATGCTAATATCAGGACCACAGTTCAAGCCTCCTTCCCTCCCCGTCCACCTTTCTGTTTATTTATCAGTATATATGACTTCAATCTAATACCTAATTAGGAGGGGTCTGGGATATGTACTGTTTAGAGTGACATCTAAACTGTCGCACACTCTGCCTTGGGTATTTTTCCTTTATTATTATTAACCCCCCCCTCCCCTCTGTATTCTTGTTCCTACCCTTTGTGGGCCCCTAGCTCCCTTGTAGGCCACTAGCTCCCTTGTGGGCCCCTAGCTCCCTTGCAGTGCTCCTCTTTCTTAGTCTTTGGCTGACTCTACTACTACTACCTCTACCACTACCTCTCTTCCTCCTTTCGTACTACCTCTCTTGTCCCGTCCCTGTCTGCTGGTCTATATATACTCCTCTCCTTTTTGTTAGTGTGACTTTGTAAATGGTCCAAGCCTTAACCGAGAGATCACGGAATTAGAACAAAAACTTAAGATGTCATACCTGACAGAAGAAGTACAAAGGGAACAAAGAGCCATACAGAATATTGCAAGAAACCCAAAATATTTCTACTCCTATGCAAAATCCAAGCTAAGAACTACCTGTAGAATTGGACCATTATTGAGAGGAGATTCGTATACGGACGATGAACAGGAAATGAGTGAAATTCTAAAAGAACAGTATGAGTCAGTGTTCAGCAACCCACTAAATGACAGCAAGGTAGAAAATGCAGAAATATTTTTCACTCCAGCAGAAGGCTGCGCAGACCACCTAACCGACATTAGTACAAATCCCATAGATTTCGAAAAGAAATGGCCAACATGCCCACTCACTCAGCACCTGGACCAGATTCATGGAATGCTTTATTTATAAAGCAGTGCAAAGTACCATTAGCAAGAGCCCTTAGTATTCTGTGGAGAAAGAGCTTAGATCTAGGTGAAATTCCAGAGGCCTTAAAGAGTGCAGACATAGCTCCTTTGCATAAGGGAGGTAGTAGAGCACTAGCTAAAAATTACAGACCAGTAGCCCTCACTTCTCACATCATAAAAATCTTTGAAAGAGTGATGAGACGGCAGATTACAAAGTTCATGGACCAGCACAACCAACATAACCCGAACCAGCATGGCTTTAGAGCGGGTCGATCATGCCTGTCACAGCTGCTGAACCATTATGACAGAATTACGGAGGCATTGGAGGACGACCAAAACGCAGATGTGATTTACACAGATTTTGCAAAGGCGTTTGACAAATGCGATCATGGAGTGATAGCGCACAAAATGAGGGCCATAGGCATTACGGGAAGGTAGGCAGATAGATTTTGAGTTCCTAACACAAAGAACACAAAAAGTAGTAGTGAACAGGGCAAGATCCAGCATCAGCGAGGTCAAAGCTCAGTGCCCCAAGGCACTGTCCTGGCACCTCTGCTGTTTCTCATCCTCATAGCAGACATAGATAAAAACACCCAGCACACTTTTGTATCATCATTTGCAGATGACACTAAAATAAGCATGAAAGTCACTACGGTAGAGGACACTGAAAAATTACAGGAGGACATAAGCAGGGTCTTCCAATGGGCAGTGGAGAACAACATGACGTTCAATGGTGATAAGTTTCAGCTGCTTAGGTATGGAAAAATGAAGAACTCAAAAGGAACACTATATACAAAACGCAAGAGGGTCACCACATAGAACGAAAGGAACACGTAAAGGACTTGGGAATAATTATGTCTGCTGATCTGTCGTTTAAAGACCATAACAAGACAAAGATCACAACAGCCAGGAAGATGACGGGGTGGGTATTGAGAACTTTCAAAACAAGGGAAATAATGCCGATGGTGACACTATTCAAATCGCTAGTGCTCCCTCACTTAGAATACTGCTCAGTGCTGACGGCCCCGTTCAGGGCAGGAGAAATAGCAGAGCTGGAACAAATCCAGAGATCGTTTACGGCTCACATTGAGCCATTGAAACATCTAAATTATTGGGAACGCCTTCAAGTCTTGAACATGTACTCATTGGAGCGGAGGAGAGAGAGATACATGATAATATATACATGGAAAGTACTTGAGGGCCTGGTCCCAAATCTGCACACTGCCATAACAACATACTGGAGTGAGAGATATGGGAGAAAGTGTAAAATAAACCCAGTGAGGAGCAGGGGTGCGGTGGGGACAATACGGGAGCACTGTATTAACATCCGGGGTCCCAGACTATTCAACATCTTACCAGAAGATATCCGAAACACGGCTGGAACCAGTGTAGAAGCCTTCAAGAGGAAACTGGACAAATATCTTCACCAGGTGCCAGATCAACCAGGCTGTGATGGATATGTGGGGCAGCGGGCCTCCAGCAGCAACAGCCTGTTTGACCAGGCAAGCACCAGACGAGCCTGGCCCATGGCCGGGCTCAGAGAGTAGATACTCTCGAAACTCTTCAAAGGTATATCAAAGGACCGAAACGTCGTACCTGCTAGCCTCTGGCAAGACAGTGATAGTGTGAATGATGGTGAAAGTGTTTGTTTCGTGTCAACCTGCCTCGGCGGGAGACGCCCAGTATGTTAAAAAAAATTAGCTGATATTTTCTATATTTTTTTAATCGACTAGTCTGGTTTTTAATTCAGAAAATTTATTAATCAGCTGGTGTGCCTAACTTACCATCTAGTTCAACTTGTTTAAGATGAAAATATTACTTTCTACTTTTTTCTTGAGTCAATGTTAATGCCATTTTATATTAGGTTTCAAGTTACCTCTCTCCTCTTGCCTTTTAGACAATGTGGGAAAAACTAAAATGGCAACATATGTGGAAATACTAAATGCTTAATATTAAAAAAAAATCACTTAATGGAGTGATAAAGACTGCATGTAATGCTTGGTCATAAGAAAGAAGGAACACTGCAGCAGGCCTACTGACCCATGCGAGGCATGTCCATATCACTCCACGGCTTAGACCTGACTACCTGGAGTTAACTTAACTTAATATAACCTAACCTATGGAAAAATGACTCTTTTTGTACAGTTCAGCACATTTATTAAAGGAGACGAGAATTTCAGAAAATAATTTGAAAAAAATATTGTATTAGATGGTCTGGATTTGGGAAAGATCCGCTTAACATATTCCAGTACTCAGGCTATAAGGCTTCTAGATGCTCACAGTTGTTCACGTGACAGAGGATACTAACCTTCATAAGAATCTTTTCGTCAAACGTTTGGATATACTGAAGCCTCCAGACCTTTGGGGGATTGTGGCAATTAATGCAGGTTCCAGTAACTTTCGCCTCTGTCGCTCGTTTTCATTAAAAACTTGTTTTCTTCGTTAAATTTCATCAGATACCCACATTCTTCAGTGGAGTTGTGTCATCCCCTCTGCAGGCGGTTCTGTATTCAGGAACCCGAATACAGAACCGCTTCCACATGCGAACCTCTCCTACATGCGAACCTCTCCCACATGCGAACCTCTCCCACATGCGAACCTCTCCCACATGCGAACCTCTCCCACATGCGAACCTCTCCCACATGAGAACCTCTCCTACATGCGATCTCCCACATGCGAACCTCTCCTTCATGTGAATCTCTCCTACATGTGAACCTCTCCTACATGCGAACCTCTCCTTCATGTCAACCTCTCCTTCATGTGAACCTCTCCTTCATGTGAACCTCTCCTTCATGCGAACCTCTCCTTCATGTGAACCTCTCCTTCATGCGAACCTCTCCTTCATGTGAACCTCTCCTACATGCGAACCTCTCCTTCATGCGAACCTCTCCTTCATGCGAACCTCTCCTACATGCGAACCTCTCCTTCATGCGAACCTCTCCTTCATGTGAACCTCTCCTACATGTGAACCTCTCCTACATGCGAACCTCTCCTTCATGTGGACCTCTCCTTCATGCGAACCTCTCCTTCATGTGAACCTCTCCTTCAATGAAACCTCTCCTTCATGTGAACCTCTCCTTCAATGAAACCTCTCCTTCATGCGAACCTCTCCTTTATGCGAACCTCTCCTTCATGTGATCCTCTCCTTCATGTGATCCTCTCCTTCATGTGAACTTCTCCTTCATGTGAACCTCTCCTTCAAGCGAACCTCTCCTTCATGTGAACCTCTCCTTCATGTGAACCTCTCCTACATGCGATCCTCTCTTACATGCGAACCTCTCCTACATGTGAACCTCTCCTTCATGTGAACCTCTCCTTCATGTGAACCTCTCCTACATGTAAACCTCTCCTACATGTGAACCTCTCCTACATGCTTTCTCGTCGCATCCACCAACTGATATATTAACTCCCGCACTGGTTGATGGTTCTCTCTTGTATTTGTGCAAAAAATTATTGATTGAAGAGGTAGAGGAAGTGGCTATTTCAATAATTGGGTTGTTAAATAGTTTTAGACATTAGATGTCACGTTCTTGACTGTCTCAGTGATGAATGTGTAGGTTATCTTTGCTGGTGTGTTGCTGTTTGTTCCCTAGAATATTTTCTTGGCATGTTTCAATCGTATATAAAGCGTGGGAAGAACTCTTGAAACGAAAACACATGTCCACGCACAGACACACACACACCACCCAGTAGCGGCCAGTGAAGAGGCGGGGCCAGGAGCTGTGACTCGACCCCTGCAACCACAACTAGGTGAGTACAATTAGGTGAGTACACACACACACACACACACACACACACACACACACACACACACACATCACATATGAAAGGCCCCTTGGGGCCAGTGATCATGTGATTTTAAGCTCCGAATACACAGTAGATTTACAAGTGGAGGGGGAAGCAGGAAGGGCTGGACGATTGAAGCCAAACTACAAGAAAGGGGTCTACGTGGGCATGAAGAACTTCCTGCACGGGGTACAGTGGGACAGAGAACTGCCAATGAAGTCAGTAAACAAGATGATGGAATGTGTGACAACAATATGCAAGGAAGCTATTGCTATTGAAGCAAAAATAGAAAGTTTTACCTATTGGGCACAACATATACAGAGAACATGTATATGTTCTTGATATTCCATATTTAAATTTATACTACACAACATTTCTCTGAATAATTTAAAAAGAATTTCTTAAATTCTCTCATATATAAACAAAGTTGTTAGAAGAAATATATCTCCAGTTGACAGACTAATGTTGACACCTAAATACTCTATACAACATATCTTAAAATTCAATGATTTTACATCTGTTGAATTATATTCCTTTGTATTCTACAAATATAATTTGCTTAGCGGCCAACAGTAACAGCCTGGTTGATGAGGCCCTGATCCACCATGAGGCCTGGTCACAGACCGGGCCGCGGGGGCGTTGACCCCCGTAACCGTCTCCAGGTTTACTCCAGGTTAGTTGTAATGCTATATATCTTGGTAAAACAGACGTGAACTGCGGGTCAGCATCTTTGAACACTTAGAATGATCTATTAGAATAAATAGGACTGTAGGAAAACTCCCATTTATGCTAAGAATGGTAAGCCACGAGCCATAATGTAGACGTAAGAGCAGTTCCACTGACGTAGCCAGAGTCGTGGCTCGCCACGCTATTAGACAAGCCTTTCCTGTGTACTGTAATAATTCTTACTTATACTTATCCTAATGGTTATAATAATAACCATGATTTTTAAAGTAGTGGACCGGTAAGCCAGTGGAAGGCCTCGGTGAGGTGACCAAAAATTCCAGCTGTGGGTCATATGACTAAAGACCCGCGTCAGGAAACACTTGTCCTGTCTATTTAGATAGATAAGTTGCTGCACAAACAAGACAATTCAAATTTATTTAACTTTGTAAATGATCTGCTCGCCATCGCTTTCACCAAGAGTCATGCCAATGTCGCGTCCCCAGGGACGCCCTCACCTGCACCCCAGGGACGCCCTCACCTGCACCCCAGGGACGCCCTCACCTGCACCCCAGGGATAGATGTACCACAGAGACTGTCTTAACCAGCTCCATCTACCTCTTAAAAGTTAATAACAATACACTGTAATTAAAAGACTCAAGACCGAACAAATATTAGTAGGTCCCCAGGGTCATTAATTAGTAATAATGAATATTAGAATTATAATTATTCTAACAGTCAGGAATGTAAGTCATATATATGATAAATAACCAGTGGCAGGTGGCAAGTATGCCCGGGCTAACAGCCAGCAGGCTGGAGTGTATTGAATTCCCAGGACATAGTAGTATAGGCCATAGGCACAGGGAGTAGATTGTCGCTCCGTTGTATATGCGTTGACATGAGTGTCATGTCCCATAAAATAAAGTGACTTGGTGAACGTTCTCGCGCGAGACCATAACGGCAACTGTGCGCGGGTTTCTAAATCCATCTTAATCCTCTGCTTACCGTAAGAAAGCCGGGGTCTTGGACAAGCCTTGGTTTGAAGATTGAGACACTTATGTAACATAAAGATTCTCATAAGTGTCTCAATCTTCGACTTGTCGGTTTTCAAAACTATCAGAAAGCCTTGGTTTGCCTCACTGAACGCCAACCAAGTAATCATTGCGTTCTTCGGTATCGTTAGTCGCAGGGAATCGAACTGATTAATTTATATTAGGCGAGATCGTAACCCAGATCAATTGAACACTCCTGTTAATAACTGGAACCGATGTAGTGTGCTTCTTTAAGTAAGAGTTGCAAATACAGTGTTAGAATCTTCGACGAATATTCAGAGGCACCTGGATACATCCCTGGACCAAGACAGCACCATTTTATTTCATACAAACCATAAACACCGTCTCATAATGCAGCAGTATGGTAAGTTCCCGTATGATTCATTTTGAGGAGGATATCAATATCTCTTGGTCTGAAAAGTGGCAGGTGAAGGTCAATGTGGACAAGTGATGCCGTGTACAAAGTTAATGAAATTTGAATTGTGCAGCATCTTATCTAACTAAATAGATAGATAAGTCTTTCTTTATTTATCTATCCGTTTATCTATCTATCCATCTACCTATCTTAGTATATTCAAAACATCAAATTATAAAAAGTAATAAGAAAATGAAAAATAAAATGAAATTAGACAAAGTACCTCTACTGAGGGTATGAAAATAACCCTCGGAGTTATAAACTAGGTGAAGTAGACCTTGAAGTAGACACATGTGCAACATATGTCTAATTGTCATTTTATCGGTGGTGTACACCGTTCATGAACAACTAATGTGGCAACGTTTCGCTCTCCAGGAGCTTTCTCCTAGAGAGCGAAACGTTGCCAAAATAAAATGTCACATTAGTTGCACTTGTGTCCTTTTACCTAACATATTGTCGGTAATTCTGGTAACATTAATACTTGTCAGACACTGCAACATTATGGAATCTTGGTTTGGTTCAGAGGACATCTACACAACCTTCTTCACGACGACTACTACTAATATCCCGTCCCTTGGGTATGACTTCCACTGGGAAATCCCGAGTATCAGTAACAATGTCTTCTTCTGCTACACCTGACCCCAGGATATAAGCTCCAGCCTCCTTGCTTGTGCTCACAGACAGAGAGTACAACGACATGTGTAGTAGTAGCAGAAGAAATACATACACAGCAAGAGGCATTCTTGAGCTTCCCCAGCGCTCGGGCTTAATGCCCAACGCCGGGGTGTGGCTAAAAAATGAATCCTGTAGTGCTTGCTGCCTTTGCTCCTCCTGACATCGTCTGCTGCTATGCAGCAGACAAAGCTCTCCAAGAGCTTTGTCAAGCCGTAACAGCTTGACAAAGCTCCTGGAGAGCGAAACGTTGCCACAATAAAATGTCACATTAGTTGCATTTGTGTCCTTTTATTTAACATAATGTGGGTAATTCTACCAATATTAATACAGGTATTTACTTGCTGCTAGGTGAACGGGAATAGCAGGTTTAAGGCAACACGCCCAATGTTTC